>JAXRJS010000014.1:1395000-1700000 GCA_037127375.1 Dione juno
TGGGAAAGGAACGTCTTAAGACTAGATCAAAACATTTCGTTCTCGCATTTTCTACCTAAATTCGAGACATGGCGAGATCAGTGGCGGTACTCAACCGTGCTTTGACTTGTCTGTGAGGAAAATGGAAATAGTTTTTTGCCTTTTGTTTAGTAATAAATTGTTAATAAAGTAAATTTTAACAGTCAACATTTTCTAAATATAGAGAAGCTGTTTTACTTACAGTTAAAAATGTTAAACGCGTGTATTATAGTCGTCTAACCGTGCAGGTTAAACAAAGTTAGTAGGTATTTGGACATTCTAAAATTAAACATCAGTTATGTATAATTAAGTTTTTAGGAACATTTTAATGTTTTTATGTTATTTGAAGCAATTATTCCATTTTTTTGTCTTGCAATTAATTAGGGAGGACCTCTAGTTACTATTTTTAATATTTAAATTTAATATCAGAAACCGACAACCGTGCCCAAAGATGTATCTAACGGTTAAATGATGTTTGGCCGTCTTTGTTACTGCCGTTAAAATTATAATTTATTATTTTTAATGCATGTAACTCCAAGAATGGTCATTAAGTTCGTAAATTTATTTAGCTCAGCTGTTAATAGACTACATTGAGCGAACTTACATATATACACTAACCTTGTATCGAGACTACAAACTGGCTCGAATCTTGACATTGCTAACTTTTAACCTTCGGTTACGAAATTTTGAATATTAAAGAGTAATGGCCACATTACTTCTTTACATTAGAACGCTCGCGTCATTTGAAGCTACTTTGCAAGTATAATGTATTAGTTAATAATATTACAGTGTAACTAAAGGTAATTGTTGAAATGAATTAGTAGGTGCCTACTTAAATTTTCAATTTACTTTTAGAACAAACACATAAAAACTTGAACCCAATGGAATCTTTTATGAAGGTTTATAAATATTCTAAATATATATTTTTCTTTCGTTAGTGTGGAATAACACTTTAAAATTAATAAAAATATTTGAGCTATTTAAGTTTAAAACACACCGCTTTCCATCTCGAATTCGAAACATTGTATGTTGAGTGGACTCAACGCGACACTTTGTCTTCCAAAGCGGGCAAATGAAAATAATTCATACCTCGCTGGGCCACAGTGAGATTACTTATATGATATCATTAATACAATCTCAGTTATGGAAATTTAAAAAGCTTCAAGAATCCATTAATACAGATAATTTCTTAAAACTTTTCAGTTAATTTACAAGTAGCTGCGTAATATATATATATATATATATATATATATATATATATATAATATTATATATATATATATATATATATGTATATGTATGTATGTGTTGTTATATTATATTCTCAATTAATATTTTAAATGACAAATATATTTTTATTTCAGGATGTACCTCAGCGCTATGCATATTCGTGCTATACACGAAGCACCTGATCATCGTGTATCTATACCTGACGTCATTGGGCATAGTGTTCGTGTCGTATTGGACAAATGTCTCCGCTATAAAGCAGATACAAACACTGACACTTACTGTCACGTCACACCAGTCAACGAGCATTTTAGAAGATATATTAAATCTAAATGTGAAGAATTTACTTGATCTCGAAGGACCAGGAATATTGGTCATACAAAACTTTGCTATACAGTTTATACTAGCGGTTCTCTTTAGGAATGTGCACCTCGGACCGCGTAATCAGACTATACAAAAGCTTTTGCCTTTAAGCTTCATGGCTCCGTCATTTCTAGCTATGTTACCGGTTCCACCAAATCTCCTGCACCACTCTCCAGTATTTTCGTCACTTTTGCCTCTATGTCTCGTCAAGTACGTGCTGTGGTCGTCCGGCTATGACGTAGTGCAAGTAATTTACGCTGGATACCAACACGGCAGACTATTTGTCAGTCACAACGGTCTGTCAGCTCTAGTCGAAACAGAGTGGATGCGACTGAACGTGCCATGTGTGCTACGAGTATTTTGGGTGGTGCGAGTCGCTGAGCATGCAATATTACTACTGATGGACAATTACGATGAAGATGCTGACGAGGGACTAAAAGTCTCCACTTTATTAGCTGTACAGTCAGTAGCCTCTATGGCCAAATCATTGTTAGTGACCGGCTGTGAGACCATAACGGCCGTTCTCGGTATGACTTCTATCATATCGTTTTTCTGTCATTACATAGGAAACTTCTTCCAATGGATACTTTTGACGGACGAGGAGGAGGACAAGAGTATAGGAACAGTGTCAGCGATACTTTTCTACATACTAGCCTTGCAAACTGGCTTGACGTCTCTCAATCCAGAGAAGAGATTTATTCGATTATGTAGAAACTTTTGTTTATTGTTTACGGCTCTTTTGCATTTTTTGCACAATATCGTGAACCCAATGTTGATGTCTTTGAGCGCGTCGCACAACCCAAGCACACACAGACACGTCCGCGCGCTCGGCGTCTGCGCCTTCCTCATCATATTCCCCATATCTTTACTTGTGTATCTCTGGTCCCAACATTCTATATCCACGTGGCTGCTCGCAGTCAGCGCGTTCAGTATAGAAGTTATCGTCAAAGTCGTAGTCAGTCTTATGATTTACTCCCTGTTCCTATTTGACGCATACAGGAGCACGTTTTGGGAACAATTAGATGATTATGTGTATTATATTAGAGCTTTTGGGAATACTATAGAGTTTTGCTTTGGAATTTTCTTGTTCTTTAACGGAGCGTGGATTTTGTTGTTTGAATCGGGAGGCGCCATACGAGCCGTCATGATGTGTATACACGCGTATTTTAACATTTGGTGCGAAGCGAGAGCGGGCTGGTCGGTGTTCATGAAGCGGCGGACTGCCGTTAACAAAATTAACTCCTTAAGAGAGGCGTCAGCGGAGCAGTTGCATCGCTTGGACGATGTATGCGCTATTTGCTACCAAGAGATGCACTCAGCCAAAATAACACGTTGCAACCACTTCTTCCACGGCGTGTGCTTGAGGAAGTGGCTGTACGTCCAGGACAGGTGTCCACTGTGTCACGACATATTGTATAAGATAGACAATGATCCAACCAAGGATAGTACAGAGGCTGCCAACGAGGAGAACAGCAATAACCAAAACTTGCTTCTCGAAGAGGAGCCCGACTTGCTCCTCAACGAGGGCGTGAGGTGACTGATCGATCAAGACTTACAAAATATAGATTAAAATCAAGTTTATAGTTCGATTTATCAGTGTTTTTTTTTTTATTTTGTATAGTAAGTTATTGTTTTTAATATCGATTTGATACTGTGATTTAACGTTTAAATTTTGTCTCGCGATGAATGGTTTCATAGGTCGGTGTGACGTTGTGTGAGTGACGCTTGTGTTGTCGGTGCGTCGTTACTGTTCCCCGTCTTCATTTGCTCCCTACAAATTTTGAAATCGCTAGTGTAGCTTACACAAAAAAAAAACAATAACATTATGAGAAATCCAAGACGTAAAGCTATTTGTAAATAGATAAGGTATTTAGAAATAGCTTTTTATCATAAAAAATAAAAAAATAGTAATTTTTCTCGTTAAAATGTAAATAAAACTTATTTTAGTGTAATGTCTGTTTTATTTTCGATTTTGTTGCGAGTCTTTTGTGGTGTATATATTAAAAACGATACAGGCTTAAGTATATATATTTATTTGAAATCATTCATATTACAACTTTCCAACGGTAAAAGATATATATATTAAAAATACTTGTAACCTGATAATCATGGGAGTGGTAGCACTTTATTAATACAACTTTTTCATGTATAATGCTATAGTAAGTAGATAATAATGTACATATATATATGCTGTGGAATTCTCTCAAGTAACCGACTGCATACTCGATGGTAACGAGTTCGATTCTCGACCAAAAGAATGTTTCAATTTAAACGGAATTCTTTTTGTTCGTGCATTCAATGTACAAAAAGCATTCCGCCATCAAAAGTCAACTGTCATGTCAGCATATATCATATTACATATATTAAAATCATGCTTATTTTTCATAAATGCGAATATATCTTTTGTTAATTTTCTTATAAGACTTGTCCGATACGGAATTACTAATTCAGAAATATGATACAAATAGCGGATTTACACATTATCAACTTAAGGGTTGTCCTGTTGTTTTACCTTACCTCTATAAATAATAAAGGAGTGTAAACGGGCTTTTTCATATAGAATTGGACGCTTAGTATACAAATGACAAGCAACAATACTTCTTTCTGCAAGACTTATGAAAAGGTCTGCAAATCTGTGGCCTGACCAAGCATTCCCAGCCTACTGTTGAAAAACTATATATATATATATATAATTATATATATATATATATATTATATATATATAATATATATAGATATATATATATATATATATATATATATATATATATAGTAAGGTATGTTTTTTTTTTTAGAAATTACGTTTTTCATAATAGTTTTATTTAATAAGACATTATAAATAGTATGTAATACTCATTGGGGACCAGCCGGAAAATATCTCTAGTTACGCAATGAATATGTAAAATATACATATAGTATATATGCTATATTATATTGAACAAAAATAGACGGGTCTTAACTCCATCGTTGGAACACTATTTACGTGGTATCAGTTATTCACAGTGGTGTTGGGTTCGATCCCCATTTGACAGAATATAAATATATTTTAGGTTGGATTTCATCATTCGAGATGCTAAGGAATTACGTGGAGAAGAAGTGTTGAAACTTCTCCGCCGGCCTTCCTCGGCGCCTTCCTCATCATATTCCCCATATCTTTACTTGTGTATCTCTGGTCCCAACATTCTATATCCACGTGGCTGCTCGCAGTCAGCGCGTTCAGTATAGAAGTTATCGTCAAAGTCGTAGTCAGTCTTATGATTTACTCCCTGTTCCTATTTGACGCATACAGGAGCACGTTTTGGGAACAATTAGATGATTATGTGTATTATATTAGAGCTTTTGGGAATACTATAGAGTTTTGCTTTGGAATTTTCTTGTTCTTTAACGGAGCGTGGATTTTGTTGTTTGAATCGGGAGGCGCCATACGAGCCGTCATGATGTGTATACACGCGTATTTTAACATTTGGTGCGAAGCGAGAGCGGGCTGGTCGGTGTTCATGAAGCGGCGGACTGCCGTTAACAAAATTAACTCCTTAAGAGAGGCGTCAGCGGAGCAGTTGCATCGCTTGGACGATGTATGCGCTATTGCTACCAAGAGATGCACTCAGCCAAAATAACACGTTGCAACCACTTCTTCCACGGCGTGTGCTTGAGGAAGTGGCTGTACGTCCAGGACAGGTGTCCACTGTGTCACGACATATTGTATAAGATAGACAATGATCCAACCAAGGATAGTACAGAGGCTGCCAACGAGGAGAACAGCAATAACCAAAACTTGCTTCTCGAAGAGGAGCCCGACTTGCTCCTCAACGAGGGCGTGAGGTGACTGATCGATCAAGACTTACAAAATATAGATTAAAATCAAGTTTATAGTTCGATTTATCAGTGTTTTTTTTTTTTATTTTGTATAGTAAGTTATTGTTTTTAATATCGATTTGATACTGTGATTTAACGTTTAAATTTTGTCTCGCGATGAATGGTTTCATAGGTCGGTGTGACGTTGTGTGAGTGACGCTTGTGTTGTCGGTGCGTCGTTACTGTTCCCCGTCTTCATTTGCTCCCTACAAATTTTGAAATCGCTAGTGTAGCTTACACAAAAAAAAACAATAACATTATGAGAAATCAAAGACGTAAAGCTATTTGTAAATAGATAAGGTATTTAGAAATAGCTTTTATCATAAAAAATAAAAAATAGTAATTTTTCTCGTTAAAATGTAAATAAAACTTATTTTAGTGTAATGTCTGTTTTATTTTCGATTTTGTTGCGAGTCTTTTGTGGTGTATATATTAAAAACGATACAGGCTTAAGTATATATATTTATTTGAAATGATTCATATTACAACTTTCCAACAGTAAAAGATACATATATATATATTAAAAATACTTGTAACCTGATAATCATGGGAGTGGTAGCACTTTATACAACTTTTTCATGTATAATGCTATGGTAAGTAGATAATAATGTATGTATATGTATATATATATATATATATATATATATATATATATATATATATATAATATATATATATATATATATATATATATATATATATATATGCTGTGGAATTCTCTCAAGTAACCGACTGCATACTCGATGGTAACGATTTCGATTCTCGATCAAAAGAATGTTTCAATTTAAACGGAATTCTTTTTGTTCGTACATTCAATGTACCAAAAGCATTCCGCCATTAAAAGTCAACTGTCATGTCAGCATATATCATATTACATATATTAAAATCATGCTTATTTTTCATAAATGCGAATATATCTTTTGTTAATTTTCTTATAAGACTTGTCCGATATGGAATTACTAATTCAGTAATGTCATACAAATAGCGGATTTACACATTATCAACTTAAGGGTTGTCCTGTTGTTTTACCTTACCTCTATAAATAATAAAGGAGTGTAAACGGGCTTTTTCATATAGAATTGGACGCTTAGTATACAAATGACAAGCAAAAATACTTCTTTCTGCAAGACTTATGAAAAGGTCTGCAAATCTGTGGCCTGACCAAGCATTCCCAGCCTACTGTTAAAAAAAAAAAAAAAATATATATATATATATATATATATATATATATATAATATATATATATATATATATATATATATATATATATATATATAGTTTTATTTAATAAGACATTATAAATAGTATATAATACTCACTGGGGACCAGCCTGGAAAATATCTCTAGTTACGCCAATGAATATGTAAAATATACATATAGTATATATGCTATATTATATTGAACAAAAATAGACGGGTCTTAACTCCATCGTTGGAACACTATTTACGTGGTATCAGTTATTCACAGTGGTGTTGGGTTCGATCCCCATTTGACAGAATATAAATATTATTTTAGGTTGGATTTCATCATTCGAGATGCTAAGGAATTACGTGGAGAATGAAGTGTTGAAACTTCTCCGCCGGCAATCGAGTCAAATATATTAAAGAAGTCATTAACAAAAACTAAATCCCTACACAATCATTGTGCTTACATATTATTTTAATTAAATACAAGATCTTTATAATTCGACAGCAGGTAGTAGTTGGAGACCCTGCAGTTGGTGGACGTCCTCACGACGGTGGTGCGGTCCGCTCTCTCGAAGTTTGCTTTCACTATTTCATAGTAACGCCCGTCGCTGTGGGTTGGGGATTGGGGATTAGCTGGCTTATTATAACTTAATAAAAGGTATTTGAAAGAGAGTAATGGATACGACTGAAACACCGTCGAGTACACCTATTGGGCGTTCAAATTAAAATGTAAACGAAAATCCTAATTTGTATCTAAGAATAAGATTTGTTAAAAAAGATACATATGCTTATCTATTCTTTTTGGGGCACCCGGTAGAAGCTTTTTATGTATATAGGTACTTCTTTTTTTTAAGAAAAGTTTACGTTCAAATGGAAAAGTTAAACAAAAAGCGCTCAATTTTTTTTAGGTATATAGGATTAAAATACATTATACCTACGCTTATTTTGTTGAAACAATAATACTAATTTTCCAATTGAATGCCGAATCCACTAATTATTATCGCACGTATACCTAATACTAGGACTACTAAACAGCAGTACTAAGTCTCACCTCAAGACAAGACATTTCATCTTCACACACTTCACGCGAAGAATGTCGATTGCTTTTTGACTTTTGTCGCTGAACCGCAAGTTCTCAGGGTCCCAGCGCAGCTCCAGGCGCTCGAGGTTGGGGCAGCTGTTCGCGATGCCGTCCATCAGCTGCAGAGAATAAATAAAAATGTTTATTTCACCTCTTTTTCCTAAATTTGAAGTTATCCTGAAGTTTAGTAAAAGATGTAACTAATCAAGATGTGGCACAGCCGTTCTTAAAGTATCTATTTATGTTATATAAAGTAAAATTTTTTCATGCTTCATGGTGTTGTGGTGCATTTGTACGTCTGACTAAACACGTCGGTTGTGGGTTCGATTCCTACTCGTGGAGAATGAATTATTTTAATTTTCTTGGCTCTAGTAACAAGAGAAACAACGCGGCGTTGAAATCCGTCACTCAACGCGCAATGTCTCGAAAGGAGAAAAAGTTGTAATTGAAAACTGTTATTTCCGTATTAACATCCTTACGTTTAATAATATTAATTAAATCTACTAGCTATAGCACCCATATTTAAATACCTGATCTACGTGAATGTTGACACCGAGACGCTCTTGCGTGCCCATTATGAGGATTCTAGAAAAAAAACGTTCAATTGTATTATTTAACAATTTCCTTAAAAAAAATACGTTCATATACGATAGAGTAACAAAGCATTTACTATATCTTACGTCAAAAGTTTTTTCCATTCAAAATTAAATTTACATTATTCACAGAGATGTCGTCAAAGCGAGTATACCTATTCAAACTATTAAGAATCCATAATTAACTTATTGAAATTGATAGTACATAAAAGAACATGTATATGATCTTATATACATAGTTATTGCAACGAATAAATCTTTATTGTCTGTGATTCGTGATATAGCTAAGGTAATGTTCGTAAAATATTTTTATTGAATCAACCATATTTTCATTTCTGTGTGTGTGTCACGACAGGGCAAGGGCAAAGAAAAAAAAAAGATTTTTTTTTCATAATTAAATTAATCTACAATTGCAACACAGCCACATCTGGTTAGTAAGTCTAAGTCAGTAAGAAAAGGAAAGTAAATAAGTATAACATACTTATTTACTTTCCTTTTCTTAATATGTGTTCTTTAAGAAAGTACACTTGTTTATAACACATTTATTATGTACAGTGTATATAGTGTACCTATACGGTGCGTACAATTTCCACTAGATTACTTACATTTGATACTTTTACCAAAAGAATACTTTCAAATTTTGGCCACGAAGATTGGAAACAAAACCCGTCATAAACCGATCATCTATCTGATGGTCTAATGCTGTCAAAAATATTACAGGGTGTAACGAAAGCTCGTCAGCTCCTCCAACATTCTGTAGCATTCAAGCAGTACAGAGCAAAAGGCAGGAAGCAGTCGGTGCACTGACTTGGCGTTGGTGAGCAGCTGCAGCACGCTCTGCCAGAGCTGGTCGGTGATGTGGGGCATCCCGCCCAGCACCAGCCCCCACAGCTGCGCGCCGTGCCGCGACAGGAAGCGGTGCAGCGCCTCGTCCGACAGGTTGTCCGACGCGTCCACGTCCAGCGCCACCAGGCTCCTGCTCGGTATTCACCGCAAACAGCAAACAGGCGGATTTGTGTATAATAAAAAAGATCAAACATTTCTATATTGAAAAATATAGAAATTAAATTCAAATTTCAAATTGAAAAAAAAACACAAAAATGCACTTGACCACGCAGCTAATAAGAAAAGCTTTCTAGGAAATATTATTGAGTACATTTTTTTAATTAATAAATGTATTTGACTAAACATTCATCCATTTTCTATCAAACCATTGGAATTAATAATTTAAAACTAAAAAATTGTTTTGTTGACGAGCTAAATGACGATTAAAAAATAATATTTTTCTGTTAGATAGATAGTCATCGAATACTTTCAATGTAACAGCGGGTTAATTATGAACACATATATCTGAAATAAAGAAACAAAACTATAATATTATAGTAAATCAAGCTCACCTCGCTGTTCCAGCTTCCATCCAAGCTTTTAGAACAGTATCATTGAATCCATTGATTTGACCGGCACTTAAAAACCTCAAATTTGGTATCCTCGTCAACATATCTATGAGGCATTCTGTGGACAGGTCGGTTGCTGTCACGTCTAATTCTTGGATGGAAGACTTTTCCCATTCCACTTGCATGACGTATTCTGAGTGTAGACCTGGCAACATTTATTTTTATAAACTAATTAATCGTTGATAATTCACATAATTACTTTTAAGTCGAATTGTATAGGTTCATACGTTTTGTATATGATTTTGTCTGGTGGCAGCTAGTATTACAAAATTAGATTGGGTAGTAGTTAAATTAAATGGTAATAAAATTATTTAAGTCACTGAAAAGATTAGATTTGGCATGCTAACAGTTTTTAGCCTTAAACAATATAAATAGAATATTTTTTAGTCTGGCGTGCAATGTAAACATATACATACAAACAGAGACTTATTTCCACAGTCTAGCTTGATGTCACTATAATAGTTACAAATCATTTGATTTATAGTTACTATTCACTAGATGCACGATGGTAGCGCCAACTAGCGGTTACAATTATGTCGGACATTGAAATGTCAAATAGTAGGCATTAAGTACAAATAGTACTCTGTATTTTCTCACTCTCGCAAACGGTTCCAGGGCGTAGCCCTTTGCCCGTTAGGTTCTACCTCCGCCCATTAATATGGGCGCGTCCCTGTGTTGGGCTTAAGCCCAGGCAATGTGTCCTTTAAAGGGACAGGGTTTTTTGGGGAGCTCACTAAGGGAGAGCTGTGTGCTACTTTGGGCGGTCAGCCCAGTCAAGTGAGGCTCTTGGTTGCCCAGGAGAGACCCAGCTTAGGCGACCAGCGTAGTAGCAGCTCAGGAATCGGGAGAGGAAGGAGGGAGGAGATCCCTGGGAAACCTGTGCGCATCTGGCGGACGGGAATGCCATGGTGCGATGTTCCGGATATGTAAATGGTCCTAAACGTCAGCATGGAAGATGCGGGCAGCCAAATGGAAAATGTGGGCCTCTAGGCTCTCAATACGGAGGTCGCGCTGTATAGTGGCGTTCCTCGAGAGGCCTGAGTGGCTCTTCGGAGGGCCACATTTTGCGTCACCTGTTCTTACAGGTGACGCAAAATGTAGCCCTGCGAAGGTTTTGGCTAGTCAGGGAGTACCATGCAGGGGCTGCGTACGTAAGGTGTGGCCTCACATACGTCTTGTACAGCCTCAGCTTAGTGCGGAGAGGAAGTCGGGATTGGAAGAGAGGACGCAGTAATGGCAGCGCAGCTGTCACCGCGGCCCTGGCCTTGGATACCTGGGCACCCATCGAGAGTCGCCTATCGATGACGACACCCAAGTATGTGACTTGGCGAGTCCAGCCGACCTGTTCACCTTGGATGTTCGGCGGAGGAGGCAGCGCTCTGTGGCTGCCAAACGAGATCGTTTGGGTCTTGGCCACATTAAGCGTGAGCCTCCACTCCGCTAACCAGTTCGGGAGGAGATCGAGGGCTCGCTGGAGTTTCAACGTCGCGTGTTTGGCGTTGAGGGACTTTGCCAGGATCGCTACGTCGTCTGCGCAAAGCGCCAACATGGTGTCCAGGTGAGACGGGATATCATCCGTGTAGGCTGCGTAAAGGGTACGCGATAACGTGCTTCCCTGTGGGACCCCTGCTGCGATGGGGTGGGAAGGGGACAGGGCGTTATCCACTTTAACTCGGGAGGTCATGCCGCGGAGGAATTCAGCCAGGATCCTTACGATGTGGAACGGAGTGCCCACCTGGGTTAACTTATACAGCAACCCAGTGTGCCACACCCTGTCAAACGCCTTGGACACGTCCAGGAAGACCGCCACTGGTTTCTCTCCCGTTCAGTGAGGCTTGCAACGAAGTGGTAGGACTCGAGCCAACTGAAGGGTGGTCGAGTGTCCACTGCGGAATCCAAGCTGCTCGGAGCGCGGTTCGAAATGCGCATGTATAAGAGGTAACAGTAGCTTCTCGAACAGTTTGGATGAGGCGTTCAGCAGGGTGATGGGGCGATATCCGTCAGGTCGTCTGCGATTTTTACCCGGCTTCAGTAGCATCACCTACGGCCTGGTGGTGATGCTACCGAAGCCGGGTAAAAAAGCCGGGTCTTTCCAAGCCTGGGGGAAATAGCCCAACCGCAAGATGGCGTTGAAGAGCCTGGTAAGTGATGCAATGGTTTTCCTGGGTAGATGGTGGAGCACCAGATTTGGCCCGCCGTCTATCCCCGGAGCTTTACGAGGCTTTAGAGACGCTATTGCCTTCTTCACGTTTGATGGGGAGAAGAAAGGAGGGGGAGGAATCGGGTTGGATGGGTTACCGAGAAAGTTGATGACCGCCAGCCACGCATGGAACTCCGGTCGCAGGCTGGGGTTAGGCGCAAACTGACTCTCAAGGTAGTCTGCCAGTATGTCGGCCCTACCTTGAGAGTCATAGGGCAGCGTGCCATCTGGATGGTATAGGGGTCTGATGGGAGGAGGCTTCTTGTTAATCGCCGACACAGATTAGACAGCGAGGTGGAGTCCTCGCTGGCGGCCTGAATGACAACAGAGTGATCCAATAACGGTTTCGTTTTGTCTTTTAAGATACGGAAATATACATTGATTTTTGATAATAGATAAGAGTCGTTCGAAAAAGACGGCGAGAAAATCGAAGTATTGCATTGTTATGTAGGTTTAAAAAATTTTAAAACGATCGCGTTCTAGCTAACATAAGCGGGCGAAGCGCGAGCGGGTCTTGGCACCCCAAGGCCATCAAAGCTTCATGGCGTATTGGCATGTCTTCCAAATAAATAGTAACGTGACGGTTGTGGTCTCGATACAGGGATACAGCGTGACAAAATTGTGAAACATATTTAGTACTTACATATGTAAATGACAACTCAACTTTCCATAGCTTGTCGAACCGCCCAATATTAATAATTATAATTAGGTAGGCACTTCTAGTGAGATTTGAACCCGTTACCGTCCCAAGTAGCTAATTCTGATTAATTTACAATCTATCAATAATATTATTTAAAAAAAAAATTACTGCATCCATTCATTAGCAAGCACGTGAGCCTTCTCGAACGTTGGAATAGCGTCTTCATAGTGGAGCCAGTTACTTTGTTACAATAGTTCACGGCTAGGCATTCCAACTGAAAGTAAATAATTTAATTTATTAAGGATAGAATTTTCAACTAAAATATAAAAACTTCAAACTTTTTACTATAATTTTTTTTAAATCTCTTGCAGCTTGCTAATATGTAGCAAGTATCTTCATTGTAGATGGAGATAAAATATTGTAAATAGACTTGCTATCTACAATAATCAGTCTATATATAATATTTATGACACGTAATATGTAGTGGATTTTCATAAATCGGTATCTGAGTCTGCGCTCAAAATTATTTTCATAGAAATGTAGGATCTGTTTATCTTATACAGGGTTACACTGAAGCGGATATAGGCGAGATCTTCGACCGATTTGGTCTTATATATAGGCGGAAATACAGCCATCATGAGATATTGTTTGTAAGAAATCTTAACAGAAAACAATGAAAAATGACTCTTGGAGGGTGTGCCGTTAGAGAGAAGGCACCGCGGTATACGCCGCGCTTTGTCCTACCGGAGCGGGAAATAAACTTTTATAAAAAAATTAAGCATAATAAATTCCGTGAGTAGAAATCAAACCCACAAGCTTCACCTTTACAGTCAGGTGCAGCAGACCTACTGCACCATAATGAGATCATATTTAAAGGTCAGAGATATTTTTATTTATAGGATACCATACAAAACTTGTAGCCGTAACTACAATGTCTTCGAGCAGTTCCGAAACATATCCCATGTGCATACATGGGTTTTTGCACGTTTTATTATAGGATGGTGGTTAATGGCATCAGAGTATATTAAAAAAAAAACATACTTGTATACAATTCGAGCTAAAGGCGTCAATATGTGAGTCATCTACGAAGTTGATTCCGTACAAATTAATGACGCGCAAGTTGGGTGTAGCTGACTTAAGCTTGTGAACGTTTATCACTTCGTATATCTCTTCTTCCTCTTCTTCAATTTTTTCGTACGTTCCTGTAAACAATGAAGTATTTTATAGTAGCTTTTACACTTGATAATTACGCATGAGATATGACGCATTTAAAGACTTAAGCTAAGTCGGACCGCAGGTACAGATCGATGCGATTAGCCTTGCCTAATTAATGCAATATACAATAAGCTTTTGTAAGACAGTAAAATGAAAACATTTTTAAATGCAATCAATTTTCTTCACAATCTATTTATTTTAAGTAGTCTAATGATATTTCATTAGTAGTATTCTACTTTATTACTTTGAGCTAATAACATAAAAGTATGAAAATAATACCTATAAGGTGTAATATTTCTAATCCATTGATGAAATTGTAAATTTTCCTCATGAAACCTTCCATGAAGATGACTTCGGATAAACAGATGCACAAATACCGCAACTTCGTCGGGAACGCTTGCATCTCTGAGAAATCGTGAAGTTGCATAGCTGAAAGTATAAGGAAAAGCACTTGCGCTGTAAGTACCTAACTACAATTTTATAAAAAAGCTACTTGCAGCTTCACCCACGTGGGCAAATGGAAATAAATAAGAGATTTATATCACAAGTGAGTGTTGGTATATAGTCTATAGCCTTTCTCTGTAATTGCACTATACAATACGCACAGATATTTAAATTCGAAACAAGCAAATTTTCAGCTTTATAAGACTATATATTCGTATTATAACAACCTTAACCAACTGAGGCAATAAAAACGGTAATATTCATTTTATAGAAGTAAAATTTCAACAAAAACAATAATTTCTTAACATTTAACGCACTTGTATTTACTTTCTAGTATAAATAGACACATGTACTTAATTTATATTAACAATGAATACCTGTACTGAAGTCCAGTAGCATATGGGTCAGATTAGGACATTTCGCTGCCAACTCGTGTAGAACAGTGTGTGTGATAAGTTCTATGGGCAGTTCAATGTACCGCAGAGAGGGGCCAAATCGTATTGATATTAATGCCAACAACGATTCGAGAGAGCCTAAAAATAATTATATAATTATATTAATATATAGTTACAATAAAATTCATTTTAGTATTGTGAAATAACTATAAAGTTTTTCTTTAGTATCACTGCAAAGTGGGACTAAGGACAGAAGACGTAGAGTTGTTTAATACAATATTAACACAATCGCTTTTACATTTGTGTTTCTGTATTTTTAGAAGACGAATTTGACACTACAAGAGCAATTTTAACTTAACTGAATTCAACGCTGTGATATATCTAATCAATATTGTAAAATAATTTTTAAATTATATTTATTTCTAATGGAAATCACAACTGTCATATTTGGTTAGTCAGTCGCGCCTTAATGAAAAACTTAGCTTTTTCATAATTAAATAAAATCGAAAAAATAAAAGTTTAAATCTTGTTACGTATATTGGCCAGCGTATTCGGGAGAAGGGGAGTCGAAGCGCGTTGAGTTTTGCCATTCAACACAGAGTGTCTAAACTAGAGGTGTTCATAACGGCTTTATTTCGTCAACGTCAAAAAGCAATATGCTATATATAAAACACCTGCTTTTTTTAAAATAGATTAACACTAAGACTATCATATCAAAAAAAAAGAAAGAACTAAAAAAAATTGTCGACAAATTTTTAATAAATGCATAACGTATATTTTTTTCTTCTATTTTATTCTACTTTTGTATTATTGTGCAAGAAGTACAGGTTAACAATAATTTTTTTTTTTAATTCTATTAGAATATTTAATAAATATTAAAAATAAATATGAATACTGTTTTTATGATTACGCCACTGCTCCAAAGGGCCGCTGAAGGGTCTATGACATCTTGTTTAATAAAGTAACACTAACAATTCCAAGAACGCTAAAAAATACAACAAATTTACTCCAAAACTTATTTTAATACGCCTTTCAAGGGCAAGTAACAAATCCGTATTAATATAATAATATACATCTTGTTCAATGGAGTTAGAGCATCATTTAGAATGTCAAAAATAAAGCTACAACAGCGCGTAAAAGCGCGTGTAGCTGTGTTTTTATATTAGAGCGATATGCTCATTTAAACAAACGGCTTTTTTATATGCTATCTAATATAACGGACACCTCTAGTCTAAATAAACACTAGGTACTATATGCGGGAAAAAGTGTGATGCAATTTAATTATTATTAAGTTTTATACATATCTTTACATGCTTTATATCTCGTAAGCCAAATTTAAAAAGAATTATTTTATAAAGATTTAATTTAAGCACAATCTTATTTAACGCCATCTATCTTCCCATCTTAGAACAGTCTAACGCACAATACTTTTGATAGAGTATCACCGCCAGCTTTACAAATTGAGCACAGTATACCTTTAAAGTTCATTCTAAAGTACATATGAAATAATTTTAATAAGCCGGATTCTTTGCATGTTATATCTTTATTTTTATTAGCATCTTTGAATGTTGTGAGATTAGTAATAGTAATCAGAATTAATGAATACTATTCTACACGTTCATTTTGATTAAAAAAATATTAATATAATAGTACTCCTATTATTAAAAAATATAATATATGTATAATTCATTGGTAATTCTTTTTACATAGATGGTAGTATTTCCACATTTACAAAACATTATAAAAATATATTATTATTAAAAATAAAGCAATTAATTAAATTTAGGTACACAATATTAATAACAAATTTTTTTTTTTAATAAAATAACAATGTGGTTGTGTATGTTGCATGTGCTCTTTTTTTATAGATGGCAATGTTGCCACATTTACATTACAAAATAATTATGACAAACATAAAAATATTTAAATAGCTCTTACATTACATACCTACATGTAATCCAGATATTTCAGGTCTCAAGCTAACGTGGGTCCAAAGTTTTGTATCATAAGCTACTATACGCCATCGCTTGCACACTGTGGCCATGCGGCATATCTCACGGTGGGTCAAATAGGAAAATATGTTTAAAAGCACCTTATCCGGTAGTTTTTCTATAGTCTGAAATAAAATATATTTAGGTATATGTTAAAATATTTGCTTTTACGTTCGATATTTAGAGAATTATTTGGTTCACTTGTCTTATAATATTGAATTTAAACATCTCACGTATTATTTTACTCATGTATATAGAATTTAGGTATGAGATAGTAAAATACTTTGCAGTTATCTATGGTCATTGTAAAACTACTATAAATAAAAATAAAAAAGTAATAATAAGAATATATATATATATATATATATATATATATATATATATATATATATATATATAATATATATATATATATATATATATATATATATATATATATATATATATATATATATATATATATATATACATATATATAGTTATAAGTTAATAAGTTGTTGCTGTTATACATATAATTATAGATTATGTAAATACAGTAAAATACATTTTAAACGAAAATTTTAATTCATCAACTAAATTACATTACCGTATTGGCAAATGGGCTTCTAATTTGACCTCCTTCAGTCAAATACACTTGACTAGCCTCTAAAGCTAATTGACCCCAAACATCCGTTGGTATGTCCATTTTAAAAAAATAAACAAAATCACAAAAGAAAACACTACAAAATCATACAAAACTGGGAATATGTTTTCACTATATAACAGTTTTACTTGATACGTGAAAAGTTCACGCGAGCTAAGAATATGAGACGCTGTGGTTAATTTTGGAATCGCCTGGGCGGCTATTCGGCTACGGTGTAGTACAAAAAATCATAGATTTTAATCAATATTGGTACTTTATTATTAAAAGTCTTCTGGTTAGATATGAAAATGAGCAGATAATTAATAATTCATATAGTATATTTATCTTAAAGATAGCTAAGCTAGAACAGGATAGTATGTGTTTGCATTTTATTCCATAACATCCGATGTTACACATTTAGCGGGAAGTTTAAAATCTACTGAAATCCGAGCGCTGAATACACTACCTTATTATTATTATTATAGCTTTACGCTATATCCTGCACGTAGCAGTGTCTTAACACTAGGTTCCTTCTACCTAAGAAGGAACCTAGTGTTAAGACACTGCGTTCTCCGCTTTCCGCCTTTCGATAAATTGTGTGTTCAGTAATGGAACTCAACGCCACGCTTTGCCTTGTTGCCAGAGCAAAAAAAAATTTAATATTTAATTCTCTCCGAATGGGAATCGAACCCACAAACCGTCGTGTCTATAGGCAGACGGTGCCTCTGTGCCATGACTACCCCAATATGGTTTTAATTATTAACACTAGATACTATCGTAGCTTTTTTGGGACCTATCAATGATTCAAAACAAGGGTTGAGTCCAGACCTAGGTATGATGTGTACATGAATGTTCGAAATATTTCGGTTTCCTCAGTTTAAGTAGATTTTTTATTAGTTTCTCCCGGGATTTGTATTGGTTGCCTGGAAAGAAAAGGCCGCCTTTGTGCATTCTTATATATTTACAAGTATTTTGTGTAATATTTTTTGTCTTCTTGTGTGCAATAAAGACTTATTATGTTATGCTTGTTTAGTAAGACAAAGTAAAACATTGAGTTCGGTAAAATGAGGTGAAATCGTATGTGACGAAGAAGTTATTTAATTAAACGCGATGGTTGTGGATTCTATACTCATTTGACGGAAACAATCATTTTCATTTTTCCGTTCTGGCAAGGCAGTTTTTTTTTTTTTTTTTATTTTGTGTAGAACCGCCACCACATCAAACTATTCCGAATTTAGTCATGCTTACGAGTCTTAAGATACACGGAGAACAGAGAGTCTTTAACATTCAGGTCTCTGACATTTTCAGTTTCATAGAAACAATCTTGTATCAGCGAGGAGAGGTAGAGTGCACTAAACGTTTTATGATAAAATAAATTGAGCAAAGGCACTTCAAAGCGATTTCGTTCAATAAGTCGTAAATACATCTGATATACTAAATGACGCTCAAGAGTTATCTAAAACATATGCTCTGGCAACATCCAGTGGTATGCGAAAGGAGACCGCAAAAAATGTTATTTGTAATATATTGTTAAGGGAATTTTAAATAAATTGCGAGCGATTTTCAGATCATTAAGAGCTAAATTAGCGTAAATGTTTTATGTATGGCTAATTTGTCTCGTCTGCGATTGGGATTCGGTATGTATTGGCAAGTAAAAAGGTATTTCCTGGATCTGTGACTCACCTAGACGGATTTGGCATTTCTACACCGAAACTTTTATGTTACCTTGAGGCTAATTTGATTACATTTTGATTTTAAATAATAAAATAATATGTCCATTTAATTAAATACTTAAATGGAAAATATATTTTTTTATGAGTAGTAATTTTATGTTTTTAAGAACTGCACATAGAGATGTGTGTGTGTGCTTATTTAATGAATAACCATCTGAAATTGATCATATCATTGAATCGTCAACGTTTAACAATCCGAGAGGTCAACGCACAGCCAAATCTAAATCTAGCTGAACCTGAAGGAAAATATTTTTTCAAAAATACATCTCTCTCATCTATCTATCTCTCTCTCGCTTACTCTCTCTCTCTCGCTTACTCTCTCTCACGCTTTTGGCCTTGTAATAAAAAAGGAAGCTAGTAAAGTATAGGTAATGTTTTAGAATCCAGAATTCTTGAGCGTATTTCTAATTTTTATACATTCTCCTTGCTCTCTATTTTCTGATAATGATGACCATCATTCATCATCTTTCTGATTATTGCTGTCAGGTGGCGAATTGCAGCTACACTTTATATGATCAAACTATAGTAAAAGACCTACATCTACCTACCTTTTAAGAAACATTTAAAATTATGTGCCTGTATATACATTAAATAAATATACAGGAAAAAAGTTTTGGTTGATGAAAAAGAACTAATCGAATTTTTTTTTCGTCTGTTTGTACACACAAATATCATCAACACAGAATTACTGCACGAATTTAATGCCTTTTTTTTTGTTTTATAGCTAAATCTAAAGAAGATTATTTTTGTCCATTTCTTTTTCAATCGACTTATGAAAATAATAAATAAGTAATGAATGATTTCACGTTTAAACAGGCATCTGTCAAACACGCCACGAAGACGTCAAGAAAATTCCGTCATATCAGCGGAGCATAGATTATTAATAGAGGTACAATATTTTAAGCATGACATATATATAATATATGTATTTAGGAACGTAAATAGCTCGTAATTACAAAACTTCTCATTACGAAGTCGTTGATTGATCATTTTTGGCGATGGTTTTTTCACTGGACTAACAAAAATAGCGTAAAGTCTAGTCTAGTCACTTCCCAATAGTGGTGTAATCATATTTTTAATTAAGTACCTATATTAAATTCCGGTCAAATTATAAGAGTGAACGTGAATATATTAGCTGAAAATAAGTAAAATTGCTCAAAACATAGTTACAAAATGATGATTTCATATTAAAATTTACTACGTAAATTTCGTGCATCTAAAAAGTATTTGCTTAGGTTATACCTACATAAGTGACAAAAAAGTATATTTCGCGATTTTAACTGAAACAAAAAGTGTAGATCATACAATATCTTTACAAAAGGTCTCAATACAACCATTTTTGAGAAATAACGATAGAAAAATGTCTACATTGACTGGACCATATTTATATTTATATATATTTATATTTAGGTACATGATGAGTATGAGCATTGTTATAAAGTCATATTAACGTTACCAGAAAACGTAGAAAATTTCAAACATAACAGGACTCGAACCTACGCCTTTTGGAAACCATCCAATCCTTTTAGCCAATTATCCATAAATATTTTTTTTGTCTTTTGGATCTTTGTGAGGACATTTTTCATGAGATCTACAATGGTATGGTATGGTATTTTTATACACAAAATAGCGACCGCGTCTTCGCCGCGTCTTCGCCCGCTTGAACTACACTATTACATATTTATTTAATAGTAAAGTGAATTGCATTCGTTTATCTTAAATTCTAACAAACATACACACAAACTTTCGCATTTAGTTCAATCATTTTTTTGTACACACAAACTTTCGCTAATCTTTTGTTTTGATCCCACTGGCGGTAAATGACTTATTACATTTCCCAGCCTTGGTAGCAATGCAAGGAGCGGTGTTGAGTTCCGCCACTCGAAATGTAATTTCACAAAATTGGACGGAAAGTGGGGAACGGAGTGTCTAAACACTTCTCTCTGTCTGCTCCTGCTATATGCGGGAAATACCGTGAGACTATTTACCTATTTATTTATTTTATCGATTGTTATAATGAGATGAGAGTAGGCTAAAATAGCATATCAGAAGATCAAAAGCTTTTTAATAAGAAGGTTAGAACTGTCTTTTCAAAACACTTTTAAGACAATGGCGGCGCAAGATTATGACCGCTATATTTTAGTTACTGTACCTGTAACAACAGTTACTGTACATAACTAATGCACGTAAAGAGGAAGATTTATACAGCAAAATTATAACATGTCAGTTAATTATTACGCTGGAAAAATTCCTTATCAAAATAGATTTTCATCGTAATCGTGGGTAGACGAATTAGAATTTTGTCACGCACATATGTTTTACATCCGAATATTATATTTGTCATGTGAATTTGTATTTCGTAAAGTTTAGAAGTTGTCAAATGTTAAGAAATAATTTTATATTGATCAGCAGTGACGTTAGGGGATAGGTATACAACTAGAAATAAGCATTTTTTTATTGATAACATTAAACAATCGGATGCTAATCAACTAATATTAAATAAAACGGTCAAGTGCGAGTTGAGCTCACGCACCAATTGTTCCGTGCAATGTTATTATAATTGTATGTAATCATTCATAAGCTGTAAGTTAGGTTAATTTGAAAGATAGGAAGTTCTCGGGGCCTGACCGTCTTTCCAACAACATTAGTCTCTTCCGGCCTAGTTCGTGTCTCTGTTAGTGTTGATATTCAACGAGATTTTACTCCTTCCCGGACTAGTGGAAGGAGGCCATTGTCTTAGGCATACCCAAACCCAATAAGCCGCGGAAGCTCGCATCTAGCTATAGGTCTATCAGTTTACTCAGCTGTCTAGGCAAAATTTACGAGAGATTAATCTTGTTACAAAAAATGCAATTCGGTTTAAGGAAAAAGCACTCTGCGGTCCACCAAGTGCACCGCCTCGTAGAGCATTTAGCTCGTCATAACATAAGAAC
Organism: Dione juno; assembly: GCA_037127375.1. Classification (NCBI taxonomy): domain Eukaryota; kingdom Metazoa; phylum Arthropoda; class Insecta; order Lepidoptera; family Nymphalidae; genus Dione; species Dione juno. The sequence goes on from JAXRJS010000014.1 coordinate 1,416,952, forward strand.
GATGGTACACAGTAGCAGTCAACTGCAGTCATTCTTCTCGATATCGCGAAAGCCATTGAAAAAGTCAGGCATAACGGCTTGATTTTCAAGCAGCTCACCGCCGGAATACCACACTGTCTAATATACATAATGTCTAACACCACCCTGTCCACACACTGTCTAATATGCTTTTTGTCAAATAGGTATTTTCTATACAAAGTAGAGGGCACTCTATCCTCTCCCTGCCTCGTCCGCGAAGGCGTTCCCCAGGGTTCTACCCTTTCTCCGATTTTACACTGTACACCAGCAACATGCCTCGTACAATATTAGTCCACCTGGCGATGTACGCCGGCGACACCGCCTTCTACACTACTTCTCGCTATTCTCGCCTGTTGACTGAAAGACCTCAGACTGCGGCTGACGCCCTCGGCGATTGGTACCGTTTACGGAGGATCGAGGTTAATCCAGATAAGAGTGAAGTGAACATGGAATAAGAGTGAAGTAAGAGTGAAGTGAGTGAAACACGAAACCGCTTCTACCGTGTACATGGTAAGCCGACCTATTCCCTGGAAACCACAGGCAAAATAGGAGTAGTCCTAGATTCCAGACTCTCTTTTCTTTCTGCTCTTTTGACGTGTAGGCTACACGTCATAAGAGCCAGAAACAAAGTTCTCTTTATTTTCGGTAGGCTTTTTCCTCTTATTTTCAATCACAGTATATTGTCATTTAGACATAAGTTGACACTATACAAAACTTGCGTAAGACCTGTCTTCACTTATGCTAGTGTCATGTTCGCACGCACTCAGCTGAATGCCCATCAAATAGTTCAGAAGAAATTCTTACGAATCGCGTCTGGTTGCCCCTGGTTCGTCCGCATTGTCGACATACATAGAGACTTCGAACTGGAATCGATTCAAGAGTACTGCAAAGGCCTATTTCGCTCTTTCCAGGCGCTACTTCGAGCGCGCAGCTACTCACGCGAACCCCCTTATCGTACAGGCGTGTGACCACACCCCGTACTCTAAAACTAAACTCAGACACCCGTGCAGCGTTCTATTAGACCCAGATAACTCCATTACGGTTGCTAATGCCTCATACGTAGGTAGGAAGCACAAAACACATACATGACTTCGTCGTCGACGGAATCGAGCATACTTGACGGCACGACCGCGCGTTGGCGTGGCCAGGCCTAGCGATTAGGGACTGCTAGGTTCCTGTAGATTAGTCTAGTCTGTCTAGTCTGTCTCCAGTAGCGTCGTCAGGTCGCGGCTGGTTTGTTAAGAATAGAAGCCCAGCCCACTCGTCGGCCGCAAGGCGAGGCTCGAGTCCTTATCGCCGACTTTTCCTTTCAAGCAGACACGATAGTGCTTGCTACTTCTCAGGGACTGAGTACCCACTTCCCTCCCCAACCGGTGTCGCTGTCAAGGCTAATGGGGCTAACAGCATTAAACTCACACCAAAAAAATAAAACTAGAAAGAGGTCCGAATCCGAAATGTCATAAATTCAATATTTAACAATTTAATCATTCTACTCGTTACGTGCGTTAGATTTTGATAAACAAAGATTTGTTTATTTACAAGATTAAGATAGGTCCACTATATTATTATTTTTATTATATGGTATTAGTGTTTTCCTTGTGTAGATTACATCATATTAGGTAGGTATATGTTGTTTCAAATTTGACCCCTTGTTTTGGGTAACTAGTAAAAGAAAAATTATAAATTTATCGTTATAAATGAAAAAACATGTTCCGCCATTCGGAATATGGAAATTTTATTTAAGATTTCTACAGCACAATGAAGGTAAAAACCTTCATAACAATTATAAAAATTATTATTAAAAATTATTATAAAAGTTATAAAAATACGGTGAAATTTTATAAAACTCACCTCTGCATTCAACATTAAATTGTTTACACTATCGTGTTTGATTTAGTCTAGGTCTAGTTGTTTCAGAGTAAAAATGGGATATTAATTCTTTTTTATTTTTTTTTAGTATGGAACTCTAATAAATTAATCACAATATAAGTAATATTGTACGAATGTATAATATACAGTAGATTTCAATTTGTCGAAGGAATTTTAATAAACTTGATAAGTTTTGACAAGCCTTGACGCGTTTTAATTTCGGTTTTCGGCTGAAAATCCTATATCTGTCGAACACTATAATTGAATTAATATGACAGTAGGCCAAAAATAAAAATTTTAATATGGATAAAACAATCTAGCTCTTCTTGAACATAATATTTTCCACAACATTTGGGTTTAATTCAATGTGTTCTGTTCCTCGCTCAGGGGTACTTATTATTTTCATTTCCTTGAACTGGCAAGACAAAATGTGGCATTAAGTTATGCCGCATAACGCGTAATGTTTCGAATTCGCGCGGAGAGAGGAGAGGAGAGAAAAGGGAATCTCTAAATACAATCTCTTTGCCTGAAAACAATCTTTGCCTATTAATAAAATATATTGAAGACTTAGGAGTTAGGACATAAGACTTTAGTTATTAGAATATTCCTCACAATATGAAGTACATACACGTATTTTTATATACGTTTTTATATAATATATTTAATTATTGTTTGGCACGCAATAATAACGCTGTTTTCAATATGAATTTATTAATCATTTATCAATATAAGTGGTAAATAAATATTATAATATGTAATAGTATTTTATACAATTCAAATGGATAAATGGTACCTATATGTACATAATAATCATAATTACGATTTAATTAAATTTATTAATTAAATCCAACCAAATTATAAGCTATTATGATTCCTAATGTATTTATTTTTTGTGACTTTTGTGACTTAAAGCCTACGAAAGTTAATAGCAAATTTAATATCTGTAATAAATGTCTGCGATGTGGTTATTAAGATGTCTTATGTTGAGAACCAGCAACAGATAATAATCAGATAATAGAAAATAATCAGATAAAGTTTGCGTTACAACTGATTTTTCACTGATTTCCCGGCCTAGCAAATTCAACAAATGAATGAGTCTAATTTTATTTATACTTAATTTTATTTATATTATTTATACTTATGAAATTTAAATTCATAGCATAATTGGTGAAGCTTTACCAACGGTTAACCTATTTACTTATTAGATTTAGTAAAACAATTATTTTAAAGTTGACATTAAGTATATATAAATTCAGTATAGGCAATTATTAAAAAAAAATCATACCATTGTTTCTTTCCGGCGGAAACTGGAATGCATATCATCACGGGATATAGCTGCAGCTGCAGTATCCACGTTCAAGATGCCCCACGAATCCATGTTGAAATTCCTAAATGAAGTTTGCAATTAACACAAAAAATATTCTTTGATTCACAAATTTTCTACGTTCCTCACGACGTTACTGAGACGTCACTTCGGCGCGAAAAATAACAAAGTTGAAGAAAATTAACGACGCGCCTGCACAGGCGGTGTTAACGCGGAGCTTACACTGTCCGATCGGTACATGTATGAATATAAAATGTAGGTATACGTAGTCAAGACTCAGATATTTAAATTGGCTGGCCAAAATAAGTACGACATTTTGCTCCAACTGGGCTGTCCAATGCGGTTGCCAAGAAGACTCGTCTTGCATTTTGTGTCACGGTAACGCTCAGGAACATTACTACTCATCGTACGTAATAGACAGATACGCTTCGATTCAATAATAATTAATTAATTTCTAGATTTCATTATTTTACAAAAGGGCTTGTGAATAATAAACATTTTGCCAATGAAATATATTTTGAATTCTTTAAAGTAAACTCTATTAAGAATCAGTACACTTTTCATATGAGGAGCAAAATTTTAGAATCAAAATTAAACTTATGTAGTATATTAGGAAACAAAATATCAAGATTTGAACCCATTAGCTCAATATGAATGAGTTCCAAGCACAACTGAAAATATCCTTCTCATTGGTGATTGTTAAATGTTACCAACAAAAAAATATTGATTTCTCTATTATTTATATTACAATAAATTATTTTAATATTATATTACAATAATTTTAATTAAATATAAAACAATATACTTTTAGTTAAAGTTATTGTTAATCTATATATTTATTTTATATATTTTCTGACGTATCTTATATTGCTATATAGACTGTGCCCGACCACTCGCAACTAACTTCGCTCTCTTCTCGATTTCATTCAATGTATGCAAAACAAAACATTTAACGAGGAAAACGAATCTGCTATTCATCAAATTGCGTTGTAGTGGGTGGATTGTCTCGCAGATCGTTGCGTAGTAAATAAGGTGGCAAAAATGAAATAACGAAATTCATTGTCGCTTACAAAATTATCAAAACTTTCGCGGCAAATAGATATTGCAATTGAATCTGTGTAGATAAGGACGGACGTACTCAATCTCAGTGTGGGTTAGTTCGTCTCCGCGACAGTCCTTCGATAACTATGGAATAATATTATTTATAAAAAATATTGTGATACAACGTGATCGTCTAGCGGTGTGCGGTGCTATTTAAATAATAGTTTTCGGCTAACGAAAGAAAATAACAATTTATTAACTATTAAAATGGAGAGCACCGTAGCGGGATATTTGCCGGAATATTTATATACTTTTGTGGACGAGTTGGATGAACATCCATGGTTATTTTCTGCCCTTGCATCAATGTTGGTCGGCTTAAGTGGAATACTACCATTGCTGATAATTCCAATTGATGAAACAGCATCCTTCAAAGACGGGGGTAAGATCTGTAAATTTTTAAAATTGTCAAACTATTTTTAATTTTCTTGTGTCATCAATTCGTCAATGATATGGGACAAAGAACGATCACGCGTTCTCTTGTTTGGTGTTGATAATATTTAACCTATTTATTATCTAGCTCTATTACTATAAATTAAAAATGATCTAATAACACATAAAACCTCATTCACTAGTAGTGTTGAAACTATTTAAAACAAACTCAGTAATGCCAGCAAATATTATATGAATGTAATAGTTAAATAATAGATAGAATATTATGATTTCAATACAATTATTTATTTTTCTCTTTGTGTTTTTAATATTCTTTCTAAGTAATTTACATTATTCTGAAACCAGTATTACTAAGTCTTATTTAATGTGTTTATAATCTCAGACCTTATATTATTGATACAATATATATCCGGTATATTATGACTAAAAGTATGTTATAACTCAGCAATAGTTACTGTAATTATCCCCTTCAAATTTAACAGAATTTAATTTAGAAGATCTTCTCTAATATTAACATTCATCTTAATCTCATCTCATTCATCTTCTTCTTTGTTAAAATAGTTTTATGATGTGGTAAAAATGGAACTTAGGATTGCAAATTTAGCAATTATTTGTTAAATAAGATAAGAACAGACTAATGAGAAATATATCAAATATATAAGTTAAAGTTTATTTATTTTAATATAATTTTATTAATGTATATTAACAATATTCTATGTAAGTTAATTAACATTTTACAAAAATATTTTTTATTAGCATATTTTCTTTTGTGAAACATTAAGATTAAAATTATTAACATTTTTTGCAAAAATATTTAAGTCATTCTTTCCGCAGCATATATTTATCAAGGTTCAATTATACTAGACACTCCGAGTTGACTAGCATAACTAACTGCTGCGTTTTGTCTACCAGAGCTGAGAAATGGAAATACATCTCTCCCTCAAATGGAAGATCCGACCCACGGCCATCAGTTACAGTCAGATGCCATTCCACTGCGCCACAATGGCCTCAGTTTCATATCATTAAACAATAATTACAAATTCATCCTTGTGACTCAATGAGACAGACAGACTGACACACAAAAATGTGTGCCTGATGTCGCTGAAGGAAATGAAAATAAAAAATATTTTTCTAGTCTGCTGGCTGTTAAGTTTTGCTACTAAGCACTTAAATACTTAGAAAGTTAAATATTTAGTGTCTCAACAAGGAATATATGGCAGACGTAATTCTGAATAAAAATCGAAATCGATGAGTATTTCTTTTAGACGTTGTTAGTGTCGTTAACGCTTGAGATCGTAACTGTGACAACTTGTGAAACAGTTGGGCAATGAATGTCTGTATTGATAAAGAATTAGATATCGGATCTCAAAGACGAGATAAGTAATGTACTTATAACTAATAAAACTTGGGATTACATTGCTACTGGTGATATTTTTATATTACCTAATGAATTATACAATTTTTTGTTTTTTTTTTTTATTATAAAAAATCGATTCTGCTGCCTCGATTATAATACATGATAGTCAAAAATTTCGCTTTGTTTTAAGGTTTACTTTTTTCGTGTTGTAGAACTTATTGATTTCATATTGTAATAAACAAAACAATTACAATTGTATTCGCATATTACATTTAATGTAAATTAAAACATCATAGTGGGATAGTGTGACTGTACTTTACTATGGTTGTGGGTTCGATATCCACTGACTAATGTTTATATATTTATTTATTTTATAACCAGACTGTCAAACTAATCGGTTTTCATTCATCGGTTTATTCTAAGCACTAACATTTTTGTTTCTAATATTTTTATAGTGTTATTCAACACTATAAAAATTGGTAGGTAAAGAAAAATGTGCAGTTTTGGCCGGTTTCCAAGAGGTGTACGTTCAAATACCGCTACGTTCAAAATTTTAACATTTTCTAAAAATATTTTACGGTCTGCATACCCTGTAAGAACTTAGAACTAAATTAAATTAAAAGAATCATATCTTCCTATATTTTACAATATTGATGAGATTTACATTCGGCAACATCTTAACTCTAGTTTAAAATGCTCCATTACTCAATATGGTAAAGTAGTTCAATGTGATCGTGCTGCAAATGTATCTTCATTAATGAATGTACTAATAGTGTGAACATTCTTGTTTCTACTGTAAAGATGAAATAGTAAATATTGCTTAGCATCTTAGTAAGAGTTTATAAGTTAATTGATATTAATATTTAATTAAGATTTAGTATATAAATGTTCCATTTTAATTTACATTTATTTATTCTGCCCCAGTTGAAATAAATATCCACTAATTATCAGTAGTTTTTGAGATATTCCCGCATTTCTTAAGGAGTAATGTATAAATTACCTAGATCAAGATAAAAAACTTAAATTAAATAACGTAGTCTATTTAATAATAAACGGCACATTTAAATAGCCTTGCTATATCATCTATTTATATTTAACTAGCTATAGGGTCCAATTTTTAAATTACTCAAAGATGATAACGATATAACGAGTCAGTATTATATTACGATAGTACTAACTGTTTCCAACAAACAACTATTGTTTTAAAGTTACGCGAATGAATTATTCAAAAAATTAAATGTCAATGTCGTATCAATGTCAGTAACAATGATGCTAGCTTAAAAAAAATCATTAATCACTCTTATAAATAGTTTCTTTAATGTTAAATCATTATGGGGCTATTACACGCGAAATGCGTATAAACCAACTTGGACCTCTTTGTCACATTAACTTCAACCTGAAAGTCCTAAATTTAAATATTTATTATCATTGTAAAATTTCAGAACAATATAAAAATTTATTTTTAAACTACCTATTAAAATATATTTCTTCTTCTTCTTCTTCTTCCTGGCATTAGTCCCGGCTTTTTTGCCAGGGTCTGCCTTCCGACTAAGACCAATCGGTCCATATGAGTGGCGAAGTGGTTTTTTGTGGAGCGATTGCCATCTGACCTCCAAACCCATTACTGGGAGAAACCAGGAAAGGAAAGGGAATAAGAGGCAGAAAGACTTGGAATATAGGGGAGGGACACCACTTACATGGATTGGATCGGGTTATGAAAGTGGTGGCTCGAGGTCCCGGGGTCGCGTACCCGTATGCCGGAAACCAAATATCGGACAGATAATTGGCTAGACACCCTCTGAGATGCCAACGCCACGCGGTGTTCCCAGGCGGTCACCTTATATATTTCTTATACGTGTAAATAATTATTATAGTACTTGTATTATGTATATAAAAAAATGCTTCTTTAAATATGTACTACTATTGTCCTTTGAGAAATTTGAAGTCACGACCTACGCAACTCGCAACAGTGACATTGAATGAGCGCACTTGATCGATTACACACTGATTACACTTATATCTGTCACAAAAAATATGTTCAATTCCACTCGTTCTTACCTTACTTTGTTGCACGCAAAACTGTTAAGTGCTTCTTATCAAATTATCTTGATAAAATGTTTCTCTATATATAACTTTAAAATATAATAATCAAAGTAGTTTGGCAGCTCCCAATAGTTTTTGAACTTGTTAAAAACAACAAATATGCATATTGCTATTATTAATGCAGTTTCAAATTTCGAATTTAATGTGCAGCAGTGCAGTAGAGAACAGTTCCTAAAATAAGGGCTAGCAAGCTAACAAATTATTTCTCCTTTATAATATTAATATAGATAAATATATAGATTCCGAACGTAACCAGAAATTAATATAAACCGTTTAGGTGCCAAAGCACATAAACTAAGCTTAAAGCTCGATTACTGTAGAAAAATAAAGCTTCAACAGCTAAACATGATTCTCTATATAAACGGAATACAATAATTATATTTAATTACAACTTTTATAGCTATAGAACTGTATAATATAGATAAAATAACTCTAACGAACTTCATGTTAATATCGCATCGCTAACCTCTCGACCTTATTGTTGTTTTGGTTTTATAAATAATTCTTTGAAATGTGTAGAAGAATGATCTTTTTATTGCATTCCATTGACAGGAGATTAAACTGGTCTTGGTTGTTTAGAATGAGGCCGTGCTTGTTAAAATAGATAAAAAATTGCTTTACACTTTTCCCGCATATTGCAGGTTTGATAGAGGGAGAGACCCTAGTGTTAAACTCCTCCGACAATCCGTTTCAAAATTTCCGCCTAATTTATGAGACACTGCATCTAATTCCGCTACTCAACTGTGGCGTAATTCAAGTTTTGTCTTGTTACCAGAGCGAGGAAATAATCATTGCCTGAGTGGAAATTGAACCCACAACTGTCGCGGTAACCATCAGACGCTGTGCCGCTGCGCCACGACAGCCTCTAATGCCTTGGACAAGGGATAAGTCCCGTCATCGCCACGAAATATAACTACCTAAAATAAAAAATAAAAAAAGGAAACGAATAGATTTTGCGTTTTTCGTGACTTTTTAAAGAAGGACAAATTGGCAATAGTTCCTTTTTCTAATATTTCAGGTATTTCATAACTAGGTCATCTCCTAAGGTTTTAGAATATTTATAGACAAATTCCTTAAAAATAATAAAATTACGTACATTATTAATAAACAATCTTCGCGTATATTTTACCACTGATTGGCGAGTTATATTGTAATAGTAAAACTTTTTTATTTGGTTTAACGTTTCTCTAAGTTTATATGTTATTTGATATAAACTGCAATTTTGCTATTAAATAAAACAGTTTAAACGGATTAATCGCGTATATTATCATATATTTTGGAAACCCAGATTTCCAAAAAAAATGATAATATACGCGATTAATCCGTTTGTAACTGTTTTGTTTAATATGAATAAACATCGCGGAAATCAAAGAACTTATTCTGCAATTTTGCGTTTATCTGACACTCAATATGTAAATTTTATGGAGATTAGAATAATGTAAAACTCCTTTACGAGAAATCGTACATGTTTACATATATATACCAGTGGCGTGTTATTTATTTAGTTATTTATTTAGTTATAAAGGCAAACTGGCGTCGAAAATACCATAATAAAAATAAAATCAATCTGGCTAATATAAAAAATTAACTTAGTTGAGTAAGTTTATTTACTCAGCAAATATTTTATAGTTTCTGTTGCATGAAATAACATGTTTTATAGTAGGATAATTGTTAGTAAATAATGATTTTTTAGTATATATTAAGGTATTTGTAAGATTTACAAAAGGTAACCCTATGGAAATCGTGTTATATGGACACTTGGCCACTGATATGTAGTGATACATATGTATTCATACCGCAACTTTAACCAGTAACCACTATATATGTCATATTATATAGTATAATGTTTAATAAACAGTAGTTCCCACAATAAAATTATTGTTATCAACACGTTTGTCACCTTATCATTACGTGAGGAACACTCGATACGTGATAAGGGAGATCACTCTACAGGAATAGCGTGACAGCTGACCGATTGTTTTATACGACCTTTTATGTTTATTGCACTGCTGATAAAAAAACTTATTCATATGTTTACTTTGCATGGGAGTAATATAGTAGGTACAATCTATAACATTATACTCTTGTAAAGTCTGACTGACTCTGAACTGACTGGCTGTAAAAGTAAAAGTTGTGGGTTCGATTTCCGATTAGGGGAAGAATAATATTTATTTCCTCGGTCTGGTGGACATAGCGCGATGTTAATCCCCGCCACTGTTATAGGCGGGATACAGCGTAAACCTGAAAAAAATTATTTAGTTATCTTTCTCTTCTCTTGAACGACAAAATGATAGATTGTCTGTAAAATCTAAAGTTTTTTTTATATTTACGTTTATCTTATCGCTACAGACACGTGGTTTATACTTTTTTACTCGATTATTAGCAATTCATTTGGTTAGTTAGAAATAAGATATAAATATACTTGGTAGGTTTGTAGTTCTAAGAGAGTCCAAGATATTTTGGTTGCCTTTTTCTATGTAACTTTATTAATATTAACTATTTTATTAAATAGAAATACGTAAAGACGATAAAAACGAGCCTAGTGCGTAATACAGTAACATCTTAATTTTAAATCATCTTATTTTGCCACGTAGGACCTAAGCCATAGGTACATCTTAAATATAATGGTTACCTGGTAGAGATACTTATATATATATATATATATATATATATATATATATATATATATATATATATAATATATATATATATATATATATATATATATATATATATTCCAGAACATTCTTACATTCCATTGTTTATTTTACTTTAATTAACTAATCAGGCGTTATAAAATAGGATAATACTATTCGTCATTGACACGCCAATCTCCATTTTCCGCCTGAATTTATGCTGTGCTTGTTGAGTGGCGGAACCCAACGCCGCACGTATTCTCCCAGACCGAGGACAAGAGAATAATTATTTCGCGTCTGCAGTATGCAGTATAATTATGTCGCGTTTGCAGACATCATCCCACATACGCCACGGTGGCATCTGGATAAATGATGTTGTTAAACTACCTTATTGCAGTAGATATATATGTACATAGTGAAGTAGTATACTGTGTGTGTTTGTGTGTGTGTGTATGTGTGTGTGTGTGTGTGTGATGCAGTATTAGCAATAAGTCTGTAGCTCCTTGCGAACTACCAGGAATAATGTGACGTTTTCGTTAAATAATGTCAATTATACGGTTAAATATTAATCCGGTTAATTATATATTAATTAGAATTATGTATTAATTGCTAATTAATATAATGCTTAATATAATACTTAAGTGCATAAAAAATAAAAATAAAAAAATATTAACCACATTACTTTGTGGTTAGTTAATTACTGACTGATAAGTGGAAGAAGTTTTAGCTTCTCGCTGTATGCACAGGGCAGAGTAGATAGTGGGTCATTATTAATATCAATTTGTTGTTCTAAATAATGCTAACAATACTTATATTTGCGGCTTTAAGCCTCCGTCGTCAAATGCAAATAGCAAAGAGTTGTATATGACATAGTCTAAGTGCCAGAGGTGACTCTGAGCATATGAACAGATGTAATATAGCCTCTCTCGATAAATGGACTATTTAATATAAAATTATATTAGTTTCTTCCAACCAGTAGTTTACCACTAGTAGCGCGTTTTACCAAATTAACTCTTCTTCTTCTTCTTCTTTGTGTGCCTCTTCAGTCCTGAAGTTCGGCCACTAGCTTCCTAAGCTTTTGCTCTGGGCGAAATAGTTGTCCCACGGGTTTGATACCGGTCCATTCCCTGATGTTACTCAACCACGACTTTTTTCTTAGACCTTAGGTAAAGTGGACGGCAAAAGGCGCGCCCTTTTGCCGTCCACTTTACCCATCATTATAAACTGCAGAAAACTGTATTAGGCATGTCTCTAGATATGGCCCAAGTAATGTATTTTACGCTTTTTGATGGTTTGCATCATTATCCGAGGCACGGGGAGCACGGTTTCATTACGGACCTTCTGTGTCCAACTAAAGCGAAGCATGCGACTGTAGCACCACATTCCATACGCCATTATGCGTTTTGTGGTTCATTGTGACTCGATTGATTGATTAACTCTTCAGTTTTTATCATTTTACATAGATACTGACAAAGTATTTAATTTCTGATACAGGACGACACGACTTGGCCAATCGATTTTATAATAAAAAGAATTGTTATCTTACAGTAGGTAAAACAAATATATGAACTAGAAATCACTACAAACGGTTGTAAATATTTATTAAGTAGTCAGATAAGAAATGTTTTAATTGAAGGATCAATAATGATAAAGGCAATAATGTTATCGAAATCACTGTAATTACTCATATCTGAAGTAACAATCTTAAGGACGGGAACGTATGTCGCTAATACATCATAGTTCAAAGCGACATGTGTGATAAAATATAAATGCACTTTTTTAGATTTTTATAATAAAATCTGAATGTATAATTTTATTTACTTTTAAGAAACGGTAGTAGGTATATGTACAAGATGAACTACAAATTACAGTACTGGCTGTCAGAGTATCAGAGTTAACCAAACAAAGGATCATTATAACGTATTTGTCAGATTTACTTTGTTTGTTTTAAATTATTGTTGTGATTTATTATTATTATTCTTTTTTTTAGCATTTGGTCCAGTTACGAATCTCATAGAAAACTTGATCCCCAAATTCCACCCAATTTTAGAGACATTCGCCGCGCTTTGCCTTGTTACTAAAACGCGAGGAAATAAAAATAGTTATTTGCCTCGCGCGGAAATCGAACCCATAACCGTCGCGTTTACAGTTCAGACGCCGTGCTACTGCGCTACAACGGCATAAATATTGAATTTGTTATTAATGAAAAATAATATACATGTCTATGAAATGTGTTACTATTATTACAAATAAACTTATTACTATAAGTATTTAACTTGGCTTAAATTTACCAAATTTAAACAATCATCCTACAAGATTTCCCGCATAATTTTTTACTTTCTGTCAATTTATACGCATTAGATTACAAATAAAAGTATAGCCTGTTCATCGAAATCAAGGGAGTGAGTTAATGATATTGGCTGTAAATATTTAAATTAAGAGAAATTGAACTTGTAGCTTCGAGAACATCGACTCTATTCCTCTTTTTATTCTGTACAACGTTTATATTGTTGTGTATATTTTAAAAGTTTAGTTCTATATTCAGGAATCGAACCCACGACCAATGAAACTTTTAGCTATACGATGACGTCTCGTTTTTTTTAATAATCGATACTAATAATATTATACACACACGAACGAGGTCAAATCTTTTGCGGAAGAAGTCACTGAATAAGCAGACTTAAATAGTTTAATAAGATTATTTTTTTATATTTACTATACCCATGTAAATTATAATTATAATACGGTTACAATATATGACGATAACTATATAGCAGACGCAGTAGGCAGGTGGAACCTAGAGTTAAGACATTTCCTTTCGCGTTTTCTGCAAAAGTTTAATGGCAGCACGTGTTGAGTGGCGGAACTCAGCGCCGCGAAGTCTTGTTACCAGAGCGAAGAAAATGAAAATAATTTATTCTCCCCGAATGGGAATCGAACTCACAACCGTCGCGTTGACAGGCAGACGCTGTGCTATAGACATAGTCACTATCAACAAGTTATTTAACATAGTATATAGTAATAACAAGTATGATTTTTGGAAGAAAAGCATAGTTTGATTCTTCTTTAATAATGATTTATGTTGAGTGAAACATGGGAGTTGTTGGTGTGCTCGATCCCGTCTTTAAGGAATAACTTTCATTTCCTTGCTCTGGTTAAATAAAGCGCGTTGAGTTTCGATATTCTACACGCAGTATGTCGAATTTGAGCGGACGGCGGAGAACGGCGAGTTTTTACACTACGCTGTATCTACACAACGCGAAAATGTAAATAATAGCATATGATACCAACAACTAGTCAATTTTCTTAAATATCATTTATATGACTTCTATTAATACCACGCTTACGCAAGATATCTTCTACGTCTAGGCTAGTCTAACTCTAGTATTTATTTTATAACATTTGCTTATATTATATGTATATAAGTTACTGAATGTGAAAGTTTAGTACAAATGCAGTAATTTTTTTTTAGATATTAAATAGACATTTCAGTTAATTATTTTTCTGAAAACGATGATAGAACAAACGTAATTGCAGTTTAAATAATTTCACGATCAGTTTCTGATGAAAATATTGATATTTTTAATGCTTACTTGAAATTAATAACGTGTGGTAATTAATTGTAAAACTGCAGGATCCTAGACTGAACCAATTCTTTTGAAATACTAATCATATATGCATTAACTATATTACATGTACTTAGTACCTAATACTTAGTACATAAGTATACTAGTACTTAGTACATAATACTTTATATTATTTTGTCAACGTATCCAATTCGGCATTCCAAGATATGCGGGAAACAGAATTACTTTAAAAAAAAATGTAATTGGATATGGAATCGACAACTATAATTATATCAATAACACTATAAATATTTGTTACAGCCGGAGCAGCTACTCTGAGAATACTCTTAAGTTTCGCTGTAGGAGGTCTTCTAGGGGACGTCTTCTTACATTTGCTGCCGGAAGCGTGGCAACACGACCTTGCTGCTACAAAAGGTAAATACAAAAGGATATCTTTCTTATGCATATGTATGTCTTTAAGGAAAATCAATTGGTAATCTTTATGGTATTGTTTTGTTTTGTATATTTTTTTCAAAAAGAAGTGTTGTATAGATGACATGAAATGACAATATTAAATTACTAGACTTAAATTTTTCTTTTAAATTTGTCGTAAAATAGTATTGAATAACAGCTACCTTCCTCCCATCCCTCTTGTCGATTTTTTTTTCACAGACATATAAACAGATATTGAAAAAAAAGAACGTTTAATTGGTCAAAATATATGGAATTTTTTATCTTTTCATTAATTAAGGTGATTGATTAGCTTGTAGTATCTACAAAGAAAAGAATAGTTATATTAAGAATTGTATATATATATATATATATATATATATATATATATATATATATATATATATATATATATATATATATATATATATATATATATATATATATATATATATATATATATATATATAATAACTAATTTGTATATAAAATACTTGACAAAGAAAATTTTACGATAAAAGTTAATATGAGGTAAACGTGACATTGACACTGATAAGCAATAACAAAAGCTATTGTATTGTGTTCCGCTTATTTAAATATTTTTTTTAATAATAATTAATGATTATTTAAACATGATTACCTATTCAACCTTTTTACTAATTATAATTGGAGTTTGATTCTTTATTAATTTCTAGATTAAAGGGATTTCTTATAATATTAAAGTTTTAGTTAACTTTAAAAAAAAGTAAAATAAAATGAAATATATAATAATAAATAATATATATATATATACATATATATATATATATATATATATATATATATATATATATATATATATATATATATATATATATATATATATATATATATATATATATATAATAATAAATAAAATTTTTAGGCAAAAAATTACTTTACTCTGATTTAATGTACTGAATACAACAGCTTCGATTAATTATAATATATTTGTTGAACAATATCATGCATATGCACATAGGTATATTACGTAACGATTCTGATAATAGCGTAAACAGTTAAATTTCCCGGCATGCATGAACTATAGAGGTTTTGTGTCGCGAGACGCTTTGCAGTTACATCTATGTCACAGTTAAAATACAATCTTATCACAAAGTAATTAAGTTGATAATTGTTTGTGCAAATGACGCGTTGAGGTGTAGCGTTCCAAGTTTAATGGGCGAAAAAATGTAAACAAACGTGTGTGATGTGAATCAGCTACTTTATAATATATATTTTAAGTCGATTGAGGTAAATTCGAGTTTTCTATGAATTTAATTGGCAAATCACAGAGATTTCTTTTTTATTTTTTATAATAAGCTGGTTCTAGAGCTTGACCTCAATAAAATATGCACGTTTCCTATTAAAACTTTAATCTAATTCATATTTATTTCCTCGTTACACAAAATAAACATGTTTTTTTTTCTCAATATATATGGCTCATATTATTCGTTCAACGGTCTTAGTTTACGGATTTATCAATAAACGGTTAATAACCTCAATGACGCGAGCGATCAATGCCTTGAATAAATATATATACTCTTTGTAGCTTTTCTGTTGTAATTTCTGTTGTAATTTTTAATCAATCAAAAAATCTTCCTAGAGAAGTTCCTTTGAAGTCTATTGGATTCTTAGCTGAACATTAATTAAATGTAATATGAATAATAATTATATTTTAAAGTAGGTATGGTTAATAATAAGAATATCGCCTGTATCCTAGTGTGAAACACGGAGAAACTAGTGTTAAGACACTCAGTTTTCTTTGTTTGTCGAGTGGCAGAACTCGTTGCAATTTTACCGCGAGAAGGAAATGCAGTTGATTGATTACCCTGAGTGATGTTATTTAAATGCAAACGAACATTTAAGCAAAATAACGCGAAAAGTACTTTAGTTTTAATTGGATAAATGTAAATAGCTATAAATGAGGATAACCTATCAATAACTCGATTAATCATTTCCGTTTGATTATCATCATTGGAATTCACTTCTACTTATTCGATTAATTATAGCCACTATATGATTATTCCATAAGTTAATATCTAGTGTTAACCGTGTGCTAAAAGCGGGTGAAGGCAAGTCCAAACAACTGCAGCATATGCTACTGCGTCCAATTTAAATAAAAACTTGATCGAATATTCTAAAAATAGTTAAACAAATCGTAAACAATAGAATGCTGCGGAGAAAATAAATATTTATATATAATTTATGTGTATTAGATAGTATTTATTTCTTTAACACGCCACGAACTAAGCAATCAAATATAGACCCGTTGTTACACTTATCTTGTTCAAAGAACACATTACGAGGATATGCTCACTTCTAATATTCTTTTTATTTGAATAAAGATGTTTGTTAAATGATAATACAAGTAGTTCGATTATTATATACGTATTATATACTATTCTTACTTATCTTAGAATTCTAATCATCGTGATATATGTCAATAATCGGGTAGATTAGCATATATATATATATATATATATATATATATATATATATATATATATATATATATATATATATATATATATATATATATATATATATATATATATATGTACACAAAATTGTAACATTCCATTAATTAACAAAAAACAACCTACTCATTCATTCTACAAACTTATATAATTTGACAATTGCAAAAACGAATATTTCAATTAATAGTAACTTTTTAATTGTTTCTGGTTTGGAAATGAGATTAACATTACCGCCATTATAAATAACAAGAGTGGGGGCGCCTCACCGCCATAAATGTTGCCACTCTCTTCGACTTCTTGATACTCATTCGGGGAGATTGTTTTCATTTGTCCGCTCAGCATGCAGTGTCTCCGGTTACTATAATATTTTCGTTTGTTTAGTCTGGTTGGATGTTTGTTTGAATTGACCAGTTCCACCTCAATACACAATTTTTTTTTTAGATTTTAACTATATCTGTAACTTTTTAATTTCCTGCAAAATGCTTATATACATTCGAATGCTAATTTTTAATGATTTACTTGATTAATGTTTTAATAATGCAATTATTATTTTTATGCATAATATAAAGCAATTTTTTTTTGTAACAGCGAAACCTACCTACGTTTTCTTTTTTGTTAATTTTGTATATTTGTTATTAAATTTAAGCTTGTGCGAGGTAGAATTAGGTGCTATACCTGCTGATTGCTGCAGAATTAGCAGTTTGCTAATTCTTTCCTTTCCTTTCTATAAAATACTTTATGGTGACGCGAGTACAGTCATATAAAATTTGGTTAGGTAGAGACAGGGGCTTGATAGTGGATGCTAACAGTAATGCGCATTTTAAAGAATACACTTCGCAGGAATCGAATCCAGGAGGCGAATCCATAGAATGCTGGGAAGTTTCTTCTAAAGCAATTTGACATATTTAAATTTATTTATATTTTGTACATAGGTATATGAGACCTGTAACCTGTATAGCAACTAGAGTCAATTTATTTAGATAAAATTTTAATTTTACAGAAGGTGAGCACGTTTCAATGAAATGCGGACTTTGGTGCCTATTTGGAATGCTGGTGTTTATAGTAGTAGAGAAACTATTTGCTGGTGGTGAAGACCATGAAGAAGAACCGAAACAAAACGGTTCTGTCAGCCATATTGAGATTGAAGAAATAGAGAAGCTTCTTAAAGTTGAAAGATTGAATAGAGGAAAGTCCAAGGGAGAAGGCATATGTGGTACAAATGGAACTGTCACTGCAAAGCAGATTTATGATACGTGCATCTTTAATAATAATACTAAAGGTGATTTGCTTTTTTAATTTAAAATGTCTATACATCTTTAATTTAATAAATCAACTCCTTTCATGGAGATGACAGAGAGCATTCAGTTAAAAGTAAAAGATATAGCTACTCCTTGCTCAAGCAAACTTGAAAAAGAGTTTTATAGATACAAAAATATACCATCGACTTAAATACAAGTCAATTATATATGGACAAAATTACTATTACATACTTATTACTTTATATCTTATAATTTTAGCCACAGGCAACTTTCGTTTCTTTATTAATAATAATGAATAATATTTCAATTTCCGCAGATGAGAATTTGTCGTTTTTTTGGTAAGAGTAAGCTTGATTTTGTCCGAAATCGAGACATTGATGGTTAAGTGGTGGAACTCAAGGCCTCACTTTGTCGTACCTGAACGTAGTGACGACAATATGCTTTGATCTTTTCTATGAATTTTTAATCTACAACCGCGTTTGTTCTTTAAATATCTTAATATCTATATACATTCTCAGGTGACGGCGCATGTTGCAGTGCAATAGGGACACCGACCAATGGCGCTGTCAAATGCAAAGGCAATCGCTGGATGGGCAGGTGTCTGCTGCGCGAGGCGAGGGAGAAGACGTTTAAGGCGACCAAGGAGAAGACTGATAAGAAGGATGTGAGTTATTTTGGATAAAACAAAAAGTAGCTTCATCCTATTTCACACACATAGCACGATAAACAGGATAAGCAGCCTAGTGGAAAGACACTCGGTTCCCTGCTCACCGCCTCTCTAGACATTGCGTGTGGAGTGGAGGAATTTAACGCCGAGTTTTGCCTTATTACCAGAGCGTCACGGCTCTATTGGCGGCGGGTATTGTTTAGATAACCATCTTTAGTTGTACAATAAATAAGTGAAGAAATATTAAACTAAAATGGCAGGCGTCATGTAGTACTCGTGTGCTAACGGAGTCGCAGTCTACAATAAGAGTGTGCATTGCAGGTGGCCGGCTACTTGAACCTAATGGCGAACTCCATAGACAACTTCACGCACGGCCTGGCGGTGGGCGGCTCCTTCCTCGTGGGGTTCCGGGTGGGGCTGCTCACCACTTTCGCCATATTGGGTAAGCTTTATATATGTTGTATAATGCTTAGGTAAGAGTCGAATATAGAACGTTTTTGTATGTATGTACGAGTGATATGAGTGATAGTGCTCTCTTTCAATTTACTTGCTTAATCCTGTCATTTTAGAAAAATATGTTAATGTTGAATATCTTAGGAAAATTTGAAGGGAACAAGATTTTATTTGAACTTGTGTACCTTTAAAAATCCATCCAAGCGTTTTAGGTAGTTTACGTATGGACGTATATTTGTTCGGTCTTTTTGCACTGCATAAGAGTTTGTGTTTCATAAGAGCGTTACGCGTATCGAAATACAAAACTATAGTACATTTTTTATGTACGGACTTGTAATATTATACTCTACTACTTTCTACCCGCGACTTTGTCCGCTTGGCCAAATGGAAATAGTTAAAAATTGTGTCTAAGACATGACATATTGTAAGTCTGGCGGAGGCATAGTGGGCCCGTGTATTCTTCGACAAATGAACTATCGGACACAAAAGTAATTGTTTAATTCTATCCAGTAGTTCTCGAGATTAGCGCGTCCGGCCAAACAAACTCTGGTATTATATTTAAATAATGTATAATATAATTTATTTGCAGTTCACGAGATCCCACATGAAGTAGGGGATTTTGCGATTCTACTTAAAAGTGGCTTTTCAAGATGGGAGGCGGCTAAAGCTCAGTTAGTAAGTATATATACATATATATATTTTATATCATCTATATTAGTATTTAAAATGTGTGTACTTTACAAACTGTGAATGTCTCACAGTAGTGCAATATTTAACAATTACTAAATAACCACGGGGAGTAGGAATACGGTGAGTCAGATGGTCTGTGTCCAGTGCCCACCCCAGCATCAGATCACCACCATCTCAGATTGTTTTGTAACAAAAATGAATGCTGAAAAATTTAGAAAACACTTTAAAATTTAAAAAATATATAAGCCTGTACTAAAGCACTCGATTTTATTCATATAATATGTACATTTCGCACAAATCGTAAACTATTAATTTTCGTTATACTGAAACTCGACTTTTCAATCGGTTTTTGTATATAGGCACGGCCACGGAAGGACTCTCCCGTGTGTTTCTTGTGCGTGTGGTCTGTGGTGATGCCGCATTCCAAGAGTACAAATATCTGGCTGGAATAAAATGTATAATTACTGTAAACAAATGTTTAGATTTTAATGTACGTATAAAAGCAAGCTGGCGGTGACGGTGACGCTGTAATCCAACGGAATCTTTTTAAAATAAATATGAAGACGTTCAAATATTTATTGTATTATTCGTTTCAGGCAACAGCTTCAGCGGGTCTGATCGGCGCCATGACGGCCGTCATGTTCAGCGGAGCTCGCAACGCTATAGGTGACTAACGCTATACTATACTTCACTTTTATATATACATATATATACTGTATAAATATATACTGTGTGACCATTAATTTTGTTTTGTCTTACTTTCATAGAAGCAAAGACCTCCTGGATCGTCCCCTTCACGGCCGGCGGGTTCCTGCACATCGCGCTGGTCACAGTGCTGCCGGATTTACTTCGAGAGGAAGACAAAATGGAGTCCTTGAAACATTTGGCCGCGCTCATATCCGGTATAGTCGTAATGGCGGTCATGACGCAGTATTTTGGTTAATTATTGTAATAATAAATTTAAAACATTATAATATAATATAAGCAAAGGCTATAGTGATTAGTAAAGAGAAACGTTTGCCGGTTCTTTTTTATTATAGATATTCTTTTGTTTTCGATATCTGATATGGTCGTAAATTATGTCAGCTCTAATGGTTTTAATACCAGAAATATAAACATTATAAAAAATAATTGAGCTACTTTTTTTCCATTTTTGCAATTATAAAGTATATTATTGATTGATTATGTTCAGCATTTATATTGTATATTCATATAATTTTGTAGTCGTGACATAATATATAATAAAGAAATTTCATAAACAGTAATAAGAAATGTCGTCATATTGTCGAAAAATGTTTACGAAACAATTAAGAATATGATCTTGTCGCAGACATTAAATGATTTCGAACACAAAAAATGCGTATTTGAGATACGTTCAATTTTTGTACGTATAAATATTTTTCTTTGATTGTATGCAGCAGCAACTTGAAATATTGTAATTATGTTTTTGGCTTTTTAATAAGTTTAATTTCTTTATATTATTATTGTTATTCTTTGCTTATAAACACATTCTCCGTATCGAGATTTTATAATCTAAGAACATTTATTTACTTAAGCACAATGCTTAAGTAAATAAATGTTTTTTTTTAATGTTGCCACATACCGTTTTTTTTCATATTTTTTTTTATTATCGTAACTTATGAATTGGTTGCTAAATTAAAAATATACCTTATTAATCAATTATTTTTCAATTTAAAATTGTATTTGTGTAGTATTCACCATATATTTTTAAAAATTTGAAATTATGTCATGGTAACATTTGAAATAAAATTTCAAAATTAATTACTAAGGTTTTGTGTTTCTAGCATTAGATAAATAGGTATTTAAAAAAAAAGTAATAATCACAATTTCCGATAAGACCTACCTTGAGCTAGTAAAATGTAAATTTACACTTTCTTTGAAACCCTGAGAAAATGTGTAGTAATTTCTATTTCCAATTTCTAATATTAGAAATAAGCATTCAAATGATGGAAAACTATTTTTAACTATTTTTGATATTAAATGAAAATGTCGGCAATGCACGATAAGTATTATAAAATATATGTTTAGTAAGTAAGTTTAGTAAGTCCGCTTGTAAGTGTCTTGAAAACAAACTAAATACTCGATTATGACCATTCATTGTAATTATTTAAACTTGTACCTATATCGTTGTTATAAACATGGTAATTTGATAAAAATGTTATTTTCCATATATATGCTTCTTTATTAGAAGAAACTACTCGTTAAATTCGAGTACAGTTTGTGCGTTTAGGGTTCCGTGTCAATTTCATGATTGAAAGTTAATGCCCAATGTGAAATACAATTAATAAAAATTGACAAAGTTTAATTTGCGGTTGTATGCACTCATTTTATATGAAATAAGCTACAGGTATATGCTTGTAATGGTTTTTTCATAATACATATACACTAATAACAAATACATTTTACTTTCTTTTCCGTTATTTATGCCGTTAATTCTTGGTTCTTGCCAAATTTCATGATTCCAGGTCATCGGAGCTACCTCCAAACTCGACCTCTTGAGAAAAATGCTCTTGTCATATGCAATGTAACAGAAGTACAACAAAGTGTATGAAGGTTCCGTTGTTTCTCTTGTGGCACGTAACCCTAATATATCAAATAATCATTGGAATTGAACAAAATATGTACACTATTCGACATACATTTTACGTAAACAAATATGTTTATATTGATCTATGATTTGTACATTAATTATATTATAATGTTTCAAACATCTTATTTTTTATATTAATCTATATATTTATTTAGTTATTAACGTAATACTGTGACCACATTTTTTGATACTTTTTATGTGTTTACCGTCAACTTGATTATTATAAGCATATTCGGATTGTGTATAATATGTTATATTTTTATTTCATTCTACGTATATAGATATTTTATTCCGCTTATAGTAGAGCAGGCGAAGACGCCGTCCGTACAGTGAATATTGTGTCAGGTTTCTGTCTCGAGTCTCAGTCGGACCACGTCTGACTTTAATGAGGCTCCTCTAGAGGCAAGGAGGGCGGAGTGTCCGCACACTAGGTGGCATCTGCCTGGCCTGATATACCTATGCGGGATGTATAGGTTATATATTTACATTATTACCAATAATTAATTACCAAGTAACTTCACTTTATAAAAATTAGATTAAAAAAAAACTGTTTTTATTAGCAATTTTATTATAAATGTTTTGTTATAATTATTTGTTTTTTGTTTCATACTTAATGTAATTTGTCATCAAGTTACTATGAAGCCATTGCATTGTACTCAGCTCAAGATTAAATCAAAATTTAATGCCATAACATTGTACATAACATGTAAATAGACCTAGTTGTAGTCCAACTCCACTTCGATGTGATACATTTAGTTTTTATTAAGAACAGTCATTATTTTACTCTTCATATAAAAACAATGTTAGTCGTATAAGCTCTTATATTCTCTTTGTATTCTTGAATTGCTGATTTCTGTTATAGTTGAAATGGGTTTCTTTTTTGCCAAACATTGCAAGCTACGGTTTTAATAAAATCGTCACTTTGTTTTCTGTATATAAAATTAGACTCATTCTGTATATGAAATTGAAAATTGAAATGAAACTGAAATGAAATGAACTACATTTTTTTTTTGGTTTACTAAAAACAACATTTTACTAATATAAGGAATTATTCACACTTAATAGAAGTTAGCAATTTCATTTATTCACTGTAAGCAAATATTATTATTGTCATTTATATACATATTGTTTTTTTAACTTCTTTTGAAATTTTATTAATTGTGTACTTTTTTCTTTAAAATTAGCTATAAATTTGCATTTTAGTTTTACATACAAGTGTGATAGAACGCCATTATTAAGTATTGTATCTTCTATATTTTATGAGGAATTGTTAATTCAATAAAAAATTAACTATCTATGCCTTTTTACATTTTATTTTTAATCATACGTCCCTTGGGGCCGTCACGAGGCAGAGGAACACCGAACGATGGCTGACTTCAAACGCAATGACTGAGCCTGCCGGTAGACGAGTAGCGTGACGTCACAACACGCAACGTATTTAATTGAACGGAAAATGTACAATGCAGTTTCTTAGCATTAAGTTTCCTCTCACGGAAAAGCATATATCTTTTAATGTATAAAAAAATACACCAAATAAAAAGAACGGCGTCTATTGTTCAAGTGGTACCGTTTGAAGTTTTAAATAAAACAAACGAATGCGTACATAGTTTATATTGAAAAGATTACATAGGATTCCGAATCCACACGTCGTGTCGTGTTAGGGAATGACATGCCAATATGGAGGCAATGTTAGTTAGAAATACTATGTTTTATCTAAAGAAAAAAATATGTAATTTTTAAATCACTTAGTAACATTTCTCTGGTATACGCGTCGAGTCCCGTCTCGCGACACTCGCGGACACCGGACACCAGAGTGTCTGGACACTAGATTCTCTCTGCCTAGCGTGATGTATTTGAGATAAAGCTTGAAGCTAAAAAACAGTCTGTCACAGTTATAAATAAGATATTACACAATGAAATAGTTTGTTTGTCATCTAAACGAGATCGACGTTTATTATATGTTGACTTTAACATTCAAAAATATTCTAAGAGATCTCTTTAAAATAGTACGTTTAGTTTACGTGACCTTAAAATATATTTAAAAAATTATAGAAATCACAAATATAGTATAATTTCGATTGTTAATACAATTCACAATTTTTTTGGAACTTCAAAAGAACATGCTGTAAAATTAGTACAATTATTCTATATACCAATTAGATATTATGATTAAACGTCCACCGCAATATAAGCTCCTTAACGAATTTTTCACACGTAAAATAATATCTAACGACATTTGCTTAGAGATTCCGACAATTTCAAAAGGGCACAAAATAGGAACGGTATTACAACTAGAGATGTACCGACTAGTCGGGGAAGCCACTGCGACTATCCGCCCACTTTAGTAGTCGGCTTATCGACTATCAGGCTTATTACTTCTTTGTATTTCTCAAAACAATTTTTTTCTATCTTTTCTTTGAGTATGTTCCTGGCCTCTAAGAATACCCGCTCGCTATAGACACAGCTAGCAGGACAGTAAAGGCTTGTCATCATGAATACTTATTATTTTTCTCGATGTACGAGGTGTGTTCAAAAAGTATCACGAATTTGTGTATTTTCAATAATTATTTATTTATTATTTATTTATTTATTTATTCCTCCTTCGATGCCGTATTTATCTCGTCAATCGTGGCGTAGCGTCATCCTTTCATGAGCCTTTTCAGTTTCGGGAACAAGAAAGAGTCACATGGGAGTCACAGATCTGGGGAATACGGTGGCTGCGGTATCATTAGTGTGTTGTTTTTGGCCAAGAAGTAGTGTACAAGTTTGTACAATTTTAGTACGAATTTTGCGGCGACCCGTCTCGTGCCTAAATTATCGATTAAAACCGAATGGCACGAGCCAGTCGATATACCTAGTCCTCGGCAATTTCTCTAACGTTGACTCGACGATTGGCCAATACCATTTTATTCACTTCATCAAATTTTTTCGTCTGTTGTTGAAGTGCTCGGGCGTCCAGCACGCTCTTCATCGTTCACATCGTCTCGGTCTTCTGAAAATATTTTGTATCACCGA
Source organism: Dione juno (assembly GCA_037127375.1). Taxonomy (NCBI): domain Eukaryota; kingdom Metazoa; phylum Arthropoda; class Insecta; order Lepidoptera; family Nymphalidae; genus Dione; species Dione juno. The sequence goes on from JAXRJS010000014.1 coordinate 1,442,956, forward strand.
TAAACGTTGCTTTTGTCCAAAGTAGCTTCTCCGTATGCCACAGTCAACATTCAGAATGCATCAGCGGACTTAATTTCGTTTTTCACACAAAATTTGATACAACCTGTAGAACTTTGTTCAATTTTTTTGAATGTTCCATTTTTTTTATTTGAATCGACCCAAAACACGTGCAAGCAAAGCAGCTGTCAACAATTAACTGAACATTCAAAATGCCCGAACTTGTCAGCATAAGTGAGAGACATATGTACCAACATAACGCCACAAAAAAATTGAAATTGAAAATATAAATTCAAAATTCGTGATACTTTTTGAACACACCTCGTATATTACCTATTAACGATGGAGGTGCTCTTTTCTTATAAAGTTTCTAAAGCCAGTATATTTGACAATTGTCAAATTAATTTTATTATTCGTCGACGTAATTTTATGATTAGTCGGCCTCTTCCCAGCCGACTGATCGACTGATCGGCACATTTTTAATTATAACCATAGCAACACATGGAATAAGTGATCTAATTAAACATTTCTGTAAATTCTAAATATTTAAAAAAACTGACAATAAAAAGGCTGTAATACATATATAACAACAAAGTTCCGTGTCAGACCACATTATTTTGGTGAGTGTGATATTAGCTCATATTAGATCATCATAATAACATAATACTATGTATATATTTAGTATATGTAATATGTATGTAACTGTATATGTTGTTTGTATTATGTTTTACATAACATAGACTTTTTCAACGCGATCCATACTGAAGACTTCCTTTGTTTTCGGGCAAATGATCGAGCCGTGTTCTTTTACCATTTCTTTTAGAGCCTGCAATGAGAAAATAAATAATTATATATTAACTAAATCATATAATCTGTATTAAAGTAACAATCGTTTGCTATTTCATTAAATTTATAGCATTTCGGATGTTAACAAAACTTTATTGATCAAAATAAGGTTTAGTTAGTTTAATTTTCTTTAAAAGTGGCTTAGAGAACCTAGTGTTGAGACATTCCGTTCCCTTTGAGACATTACTTGTCAAGTGGCGGAAATCAACGCCGCGCTTTGTCTTCCTACCAGAGCGAGGCAACCCACAAGCATCGCGTTCACAGCCAGATGCTGTGCCGCTATAATGCGAAGTTTCGAGCGAGCGGTCGAAGTATCTTATAGCAAGTAGACATGATGAAGATATATTTCGAAACGGCATTCGTCACCTTCTCCCCGTAGACCTGTCCGTTGGGCAGCACCATGGGCTGGTTGTGCTCGTTGAGCGGCAGGCGCGACACGCGGCACAGCAGGCGCGAGTGCGAGCAGTGCGCGTGCGGCAGCGTCTTGGCGAGCGCGTGCAGCGGCGGCGCGCAGGCGGGGCAGGCGGGGCAGGCGGGCGCGGCGCACGTGTCGCCCGCGCCGCCGCCGGGCGCGCACTGCGGCGTGTGCAGCGCCGCCAGGCCCAGCTGCAGCGCCACGGGCAGCGGCGGCAGGCGCGCGGGGTGCAGCAGGCGCGAGTGCGCGGCGCGGAACTGCTCCACCAGCGAGCGCCAGCGCGCCGCCGACAGCAGCGCGCGGTAGGGCTCCACGTCTGCGCAAGGGTTTACGTCAAATGCATTAACAGACAACATCTTATAGGTTGTACAAGTGTTTGCATGAAATTATCTACATATCTATATGTTTGATATTTTTACATTTTTCCCTTTATTTGTACTATATGTTCTATATATATACATTATTGACAAATGTCGTTAGTCTAGGATGGCGGGAAGTGCTCCGTAGGTTTTAATTACGCGGCGATTTATGTACAAAATGCGAAAAAGTTTCCATAACACAACCGCTCATGTCTTTTGAAAATGGTCCTGAGAGACGGACATACGGATAGAAAGACAAACAACAAAGTGGTCCTATAAGGGTATCGTTTTTCTTAAGGTTCGAAACCCTAAAAATAACGATGGAGTTTATAAGATAAATTTAAAAAATACCAATTACTGTGGAGTAAATTTTAATCTACATTTCTATTGCAGTGAAATACATTTTTAAATATGTAACATAATTGAACAAAAAATGATAGATTACCAGTATCCTTAGGAAAGGCGAGCATGCCCATGCAATGCTGTATGTCCTGGAGCTGGCCCTCCTCGTACGTTGAGAAGTGCTTCTTGGCGTAACGCACAGCTTCTAAACGCTTGTCTTCGCGGACCAGTTCTATAAATTCCTGAAGTGTAATATCACTAATATTAAATAAAATAAATAAATATTTGTTATGAAGAATTCTTTTACTTTATAGATTGCTATATTACAACAGGTTAATTGTTTCTATGTAACATACTGTACTTAAGGTCAGCGTTATCTCATATACAGTTAGTCTACTCTTAGTCAAAGGCAAATAGGATTAACTAAAAACTGAAAGAAGTGGCCAAGTGAGTGCAGATTACAATTGATCATTTTTTTATTTTCTATACATATATGTATATTTTTTTTCTCTCTTTCTATTTTTTTATATCTTATTTTTTTGCAGTTTCACGCTTTATATACAACAAGAGGCTTAACAGAAAAAAAATTTGTTAAGTTCTGCAAATTCTGCTCAAACTCGAGAGCTAAGTCCCGTATCCCGTAATAAAAGGATAACACAAATATGACCTGTATCCGTATATTGAACTCCATTGTGGAATTCAATTTCCTCAATTTAGACCGGTTGTCGGCGCACCACTGCAGGCAGCGGCCGGTGCGCCGCGCGACCAGCTCGCGCTCCACCTCCGCTGCTGACACGTATATGTCTGTGAACAATTTTTTTAAGTCTTTTAATTTGCTTCTCAATTAAAAAACTAATGTTAACAAAACCAGAGGATACAGTTTGATAATGCGGCTACATATCTATTATACCCATTCAAAATTCAATTACACCAGCTGTTGGGGACAGTAGTAGCTGGTAGGAAAAGCTGCCTGCCCTAGTGCTGGTAATAAGAGACGGTGGATTGTATAATTAATATATTAGGAACTGTATACGTGAGACTCGTATGAGCTTAAAAGTGGGATGAATATTGGTCGCTGTGGACGAGTGCACAGTGGCTTCCCGCGGTGAAGAGTCATCTTCATATTCAGTGAAAGTGAAGACTATGACAAATGAACATCGCACATCGGTGGTGGGATCAGCGCTAGCATTTTGATATCACATTGTTCGTATATAGCCTATAGATATCATCGAGTTTCCCATATAGAGTCAAATAGGATTACTATATTCCATTTTGACTCAGAAATGCTATGACGTTCAAGAAATTTGAAATATCAAATATCGTCAAGTCTAACTATTATACTCGTATATAATTATATTGTATATAGAATATAGCGACCCGTTCGCGTCTTCGCCCCTTCACTAAACTAAATTACGTTCGTTTCCAAATATTGTACATCTTCAATATACTCGGATTTACCAATAAATAATGCCCTAATTACATTCAAAATAGTAACACATATTTCGTACATTCACTTACACCCACTATGAAAAAGATATATTTAGAAAGCATAAATGTTTTATAAACTTTTTAGAAAACCATCCAAGAGGTCACAATATTTAAGTGAATTCGAAAACTTACCGACATTGGTCAAATCTCGCAAATTGCGCGCTTCTGCCAACTTATTAGCAGAATCGTAATAGCCGTTGCGTAGAAAGTAGTCTACCAGCATTCTATCCAATCGTACCTTGCGCCACTGGTTCATTTGAGTCTGAAAATTACCAAAACCAAATCATATATAATTACAGTTTTAATAGGGAAACAGTAAAAAGTCCTTATAAAAAAACAAGATTATTTGCCTAACAATCTCCGACATCCTTTTTGATGTTTTCAAAAAAGAATAATATAATGTTGTATTATTTAATAAATGTTTAGACTAGAATCAATAAAAATACTACATTAATGTATGTATTACTAGTAGATGACCACAACTTCTTTAACGAGGACTTCTTGCTACCCCCGATTTGTTTATTCTATATAGTGTAGCTTCGTATTATGATTTTCCATGAGATGTTCCAGATCTTGGATTTTCATATGTCAACGAAAAATGTTCAAATTTTTTACTAGTGTGATATTTTCTTATTTCTCATAATTAAGCTAGATTAATATATGTCAATGGAAAATGCTTATCATGTTCAATATTTTTTGTTATGGCAACATTTAATTATTACTTAGGTATACTTAGACTACAGTTAGACTACTATGGTTCTACTTCAGGTTAGAGTCCATAACGGCTTTATTTCGTCAACGTTATAAAGCAGTATGCTGTGTATAAAACACCAGCTTTTTTTTAAGCTATATGATATATTATTTTCATACAAAGAGTTCAATATCTAAAAAAAAAGAAATAAAAATAATAAAAATAAAAAAAAAGCGGGGAAAAAAAACGCAGAAAGAACTCTCACAAATAAAGCTATTTCGCAACGTGAACATAGATATATGAATATGATATCCAAAATATGAATATATTTTATTATAATTTTCTCCAAAAAAATATTCACAAAATGATGCAATGTGCTGATTTCAGTACTCGTAACTAATATACTTCTTATTCTATGAGTTAGAGCATAATTTAGAATGTCAAAAATAAAGCTATTTCACAACGTGAACACTAGATGTCGATGTATCCAAAACATTAATGAATATTACAATTTACTCCAAAGATATATTCACAAAATGTTTAATAAAGCTGATTTCTATACTCGTTACTAATATACTTCTTATTCAATGGAGTTAGACCATAATTTAGAATATGAAATATTCACGAAATGCTTAATAAAGCAGATTTTAATACATCATTTAGAATGTGAAATATTCGTTAAATGCTAAATAAAGCAAATTCAATATTCGTTAATTCTTTTTCATTAATATACTTCTTATTCCATGGAGTTAGAGTATAATTTTAAATAACAAAATTAAAGTTGAAACAAGCGCATGTTGCTGCGCATTTATATTAGAGCGATATGCTCGTTTAAACAAACGGCTTTTTTATATGCTACCTAATATAACGAACACCTCTACTTCAGGTGTGCCAGTATTCAAAATCGACTATAACCTAGATCATGTCCATACCTAACAGCTTTAAATAAAAGTATGTTTTTATTTTTTATTTCAAAGCCAAAACAACAGTGATATGACGTCACACAATCTGTAAGATTATACTTGTTCAATAATATCAATATCAATATTCTTTACAACTTCTACGAAGTCTGTCAGAGTATTAATAGACTCTATTTGTAGATTAATATGGTGAAGAACAGCGGCTTTTGAGCTAACAAGATAATATTTTAAATTACAGTTATTCAGTATTTTAGATATGAAAGAAATCATGTAATTTCTTTGGTAAACTAGAACAAATAATAAGTATTTAACACCTAGTTAAAAATATTCAAGTAGTCTATTATACAGCTTATAAAAGAATCCAGTCAAAGTAAATATATACAAGATTTTTATATTTTTAAGATATAGCTGCAAGTCCTTAAGAAGAGAGTGTTTATATCTTTGTATAATATTAATGTATTAAAGAGACATACCAGGCCACATTAATTTATTTTGTAAGATAAGGGGATATACCTATGGAAAGTTAAGAAGGAACGCGTTATAATGTTTCATGCGAATAAATCTTCATAATATATGAATTAAATTGTTAAATACTATGTAAAAGCAAAGTTGACAATGATACCTTTGAAATACCACTGGAGTGCGCATTTCATTCCCAAGGCGTGTTATCATTAACAAAATCATTAATAAGGTTTAACATAAAAACGCCTTTTCACAAGTTTTTTAAATTGTGATGTAGAACATTCTCGGACGTTTTCTGGGATCCTATTATACAAGCGTACACACAGTCCCATGAAGGAATTGCGGACTCGATGTAATCGAGTTGCAGGTGCGGTAAATTTCCGCCTATTTCTAGTATTAATATTGTCTACATCACCGATTTTTGTAAAATCATTAATATTCTTTTTACAAAACATTCGCAAGAATATATTGAGGCGCACTGTCAATATATTAATTTCCTTAAAATGTTCTCTTAAGGATTCTTTAGACCTAAAGTTACAGATTGAGCGAATAGCTCGCTTCTGCAAGACAAAAATTGAATTAATGGGGGCTGCATTACCCGAAAGCATAGTGCCATAGGACATAATACTATAAAAGTAGCTAAAGTAAGCAAGGCGAGCCGTTTCCACATCAGTTAGTAAAGTAATATTTTTAACCGTAGAAGCTTACTAAGTGTATTCGCCAATCCATCAATATGAGGTCCCCATTGTAATTTTGGGTTAATGGTGATACCGAGAAATAACGTAGAATCAACTGGATCCGCGGCTTCACCAAGAGTACATTGGCTTTAACAATTTCCGTGCTAGGTATTCGGATTTATTTTACTATTTAATAGTAAGTTGTTAGCACTAAATCAATGTACTATGTTTGAGAGGCCATTGGTTACTTCGTCAAATACTTTTTTTGCCTTTTCACTTTTAAAATAAATGATGTATCAGTAAACAATACTATTTCGTGGTTCCTTCTAACTAAATATGGTAAGTAATTTATATATATTAAAAAGAGGAAAGAAACAAGAATTGACTCCCATACTGATTAATGACCCAGGAGATTCCTTCTCATTCACATCTATCCTCTGAAACCTATATGCTAAATAAGAGGTCAGAAGATAGAATGCACGTCCTCTTATGCTGTAATGGTGTAGCTTCATGACCAATGTCGAGTGCTGAGTGCAATCAAATGTCTTGGACAGTTCATAGAACATGTCATGATCATGCTGCAATTCCTCCCCAGCCTGGTTGATACTGTTTATGAGAGCTATTCCAGCTTCAGTAGAGGGACCCTTAGTAGAGCCACTAAGGGTCCCTCTTACTTGCTTGTGCATGAGATTATCTAGATTAAAATGCAGTAAAATTTGATTTCAAATATATATTAAAAAATGTTACTTAATGCGTACCTGCACATATACACTATAGTACTTCCCGATTTAAATATAGGTATAGACACATCATTATTAAACAAAATTGCGAGGTTAGGAGTAATAGCTTTAACTATATAGCTAATCAGTTTGACAGAGATGTCCATAGATCTTCTTTTTTTTTTTGATTTTTAGCAAATTAAACGTAATAACTATGTCTCTTGAGTTGACTGACTTAAATTTAAAATCTACATTACATTCTAATTATGTCACAAGGACACTTTGAAAACTTATAACTCAAAAGATTTATAAATTTTAAGTTACATACCTTTGCTTGGGGTGCATTTGGATCAGCCATAGCTCCAGCTTGCTCTTTCAAATGTTCCAAGCGTTTCTTACAAACAAACGCAGCTTGAACTTCCTCTGTAATTGCTTCAGATGCTTTACGTTTCATTGTTGTTAACTTTTCAACCTTGAGAACACTTTTTTTTTAATGTATAAATTAGCATTAGGATTTATGCCTTGGTAATGATTACCAAATATACACAATATATAAATTTAGAAAAGTCTTTATCAAACTAAATATACCATATCAAAAGAAGCAGCATATAAAAAGCACCATAGCTTTTAGAAAATTTCAAGTGTATTTCTAAATTGGTAAAAATTATTTAAGCAGGCCTTTTAAATACAATGTGTTTATGAACCATCATATTGTTGACGATATTATGATTTTTTTTATTTTTTAGGTTAATTGATGATAATGATTTGAAACTTGCTCATTTTCATTCATTTGAGACCATGCCATATTTATGTATATTTTCTTGAATATATGTGACAAATCAGCAATATCCCAAATAAATGCTTAGTGACAGCCATAGGAATAATAAAACTGTATATTATTTTGGAGCTGCACAGTGACAGTCTGTACAGTTTTTAAAAGAAATAAGGTTTATTTATTTTTTCATAAAATACTATACACAAATATGAAAATAACTTTACTACTATTTAATACTATTTAAAAAAATATTAGATTGTTATAATTAATATTTCTTTAAGTTGCAGAAAATGTAATTATAGCTCTCACCATTCCACCAAGAAGATTGTCTATTTCAGTAGTAGTAGCACTTTTCTTGGATGCAGAGTCTATATCACTAACAGCAGATGCTACATGTCTTGCTTCAACATCTAACACCCTCTGAGCATTTCTATATTTCTTATTGAAGATTTCATATGGCACCTATATTGTAAAGATACAATTTTAGTTAGCTATAATATTGTTTATTAAAAAATATAGTGCAGAAGTATAAGAAGAAGATTTTTTAATAACAAAAAAATAAATATTGTTGTCTTTTTCATTATTATTATTTTTAATTACAAATGTTTTCTTTAAAGATTTATTAAAAATATCTTTATTCTTATAGAAGATAGGGCACCAAGGAGAACAAAACCCCTTGATGACGTGAATAATAAAAGTAAACAATATGGCCAACGATTTTGGAGCGATACCGAATTATATATTATTATCATATTAACTTACAGAACAAAAATACTTAAATCTGTAAAGAATTTTAAGTGAATGTTGAAATAAATAAATAAATAAATGAATTATAAATAGTATCTAAAACAATAAAAAGTGAAACTAGTAATTCATTGAACAATGACTTTTACCTTCAAAGTAGCATGTTCTAGGGATTTTATTTCGTTCATTGCAGGTATTTTTAGTCACTTCTCAGAATATAAATGGGTACACGCCTCAGACATGGACACCTTTAGTAATGAAAACAAAACTCAGCTGATTGGGTGTTGCTGTAGATATAGAATATGTGAAAATACGTTATATTTAACATAAGAAAAATATTTTACATATATTGCTTAGCTTTTTCTTTTATGTTCAATAAAAATTTAAGTTCTTCAAGAAAAAAAGGATAAATATCTAAAACTGAGGAACTAGCAACGAATTTGGACCTAGGTTCCGTCAAGAAATTTTATATTACGTGGGTCATTCAAATATTATCTGTATAAAAAATTGTTTATAGTTTTAGTTATATATTAAGGAAAATGTATTTATATTTTCGTTTATTTATTTATAAACTAATAATTATTAATATAATACAAATATGTGATGTTGAAAATGTTCAATTAAATGATTATTAAATATTTCATAAAACTTTGTTTAGATAAACAAAGTTTTAGATTTTTAGTTTCAAATATCAAATTGCTAAATATATTAATGTTAATATTTAGAAAGCTCAATTTATATTGTCTTATTATTATTTCGTAAGAAATTATTGACTTGAATTATTGTTATAACCATAGACGCATAATCTTCTTATTGTCTATGAGTTGTCAGCGCGTCACAGCGTCACTTTCGTTACGCGAATCCGCCATTTTGTACGTAGCTGGCGGTGATTCAGGTTTTGCTTTCCCGGCGAAGTGTTTATCGCGTGAAAAACTGGAAAACTTTGTTAAATTGAATTTCTAAACTGATTACAGACCAAAAAGATCATTATAGTGTTCAAATATTGCTGCTGTACCTAGTGCTTTCGTGATTTGTGAGTGCACTATAATTGGAGCGCGTGGCTGGTTACTCTTTGTTGTTGGATTCGGCGTATATCAGGTAAGTTTTTACTAATTTGTAAGAATGGAATATCCTTTTACTCATAACACATATAATTCAATAAAATTATGAAATGGTTTGTTATGGTATCAAAATTGCGATATTCTGATAGCGTCATCGAGGTGGGAACAGTGCGGCCAGTGTCTTCTTAAGTTATAAAGTGCCGGGCATAACATTAAATAAAAAATCACGTAGTAAATATGATTTGTACTGAAATATTTAATTTTCTGTATTATGGTTTGTTGAAATGAATGAAAGTATCCACGCGGCTTTCAACTGATTGACGTTGGGACGCTGACCTACTTGTAGTAGAAAGTTGATACAGTATAATTGTTGCCTTAGTTAACATTTATCTCTTCACAATAATATTGTAAACATAGATAACTACTAATTTATGACTAAGTACTCTACTACTCATGATGCCAAAAAATATGTACATAAAAATACTTAAGAGTAGGATAAATTATACTATATCACAACACTATAGTTTTAATACTAAAAACTTACACTATTAAACATTAGATACCTTACACATGTTTTTACAATGCTGCTTAAATTTGATAAATGATGAAATAAATGGTTATGTTACTTAATACTTAATTCTAGTACAATTTCTCTATATGTATATTCATTGAATTAAATGAGCAGTATATAAAAACTGTCCAGATAACCTTTTATTGATAAATAGATGAAATATACAAGTGTAATGGAAGATAAATTATAAATTCATTGCTAACCAATTTGAAGAAAATTGTCTATATATATATCAATTGTAAATAATTTTTTAAAGCCTGAGCTAAAACATATTTATACAATATATATGTATATATATCCCTTATCATGATCTAGTGTGATTAAAGTAGTTAATACTTTGAAAAATGTTTCTCATGTCCTTTAAAAGTTAAATTAGTAACTCCAGCTTCGAATTGGGAAAAACTTTCAATAGGAATTCATTTGAAAGTTTTACTTGTCATTATTTACCTATTTAGCTTTTGTATTTGTTTTGAGTTGTAAGACTGCTTTGAATTCTTTTCAAGTTTCATTAATTTCTTGATTTAAGTTTCTTTGGGGTAAGAACAATGCTCTTGTCAACAAGTTTGCTTTTGATTATATTTTTTTTACCTAAATTGTTTTGCAGTTGTTGTTTCAGTTGGAAAGTTGTTTCATCAAGTAATGATATTAATTTTATAAAATTTTAATTTTAAGTAATATTTGTTAATTTCTGTTATATATTCACATGCATAATGAATGTTTATTTTTTTAACCATTAGTGTTTAAATTGTTTGCAGCATAAAAGAACTATAACATAGTTTCGACAGTATCTTATAGACACATACGTTTAAAAGAGCATACATTACAGAACAATGTATATTGGAAATGGTACTTAGTACATTTGAAAGTATTTCTGGTACTTGGTAACTTTTAATATGAAATTTTGTTAGGTAAATTGTGGTGTTAGGTTCCACCACTTAAAGACACTGTCTTGAAAGGAACGGAAAGTGAGAAAATAAGTGTCTTAATACTTGATTTCCCTCTATCTCGTGCTTTGTGTGGTATACAGCATGAAGCAAAGAAAAATTTTTTATTATTTTTTTCTTTTAATTAATCTAGTCTAATTATTATATAAATTAATTGTATTGGATATGAAATATGATAGTTGATAGTATTATTTGATTAGAAATATCATGTGATCCAACACTTGATGTCTGACATGTAAATAATGACACTTCCATTTCTCACTGATCTTAAGTGCACTATGCAGTATGTTCGTGGCGAGCTACGTCGTAAACAAAGACGCGGCTCGCCTCGACCTATCTCGATATACTATAGCGACTGAAGAACTGACTCGCACTGTTGTATTACGTGGAAACTTGTTCTTTTATGTACTATAAATAGGGTTGTTGATAATTGCAATTTACTATGTACTATTAAAATTTATTAAATACATGTTCATATAACTAACTTATGTTGTGATACGAATACGGCCTGTTTTATTAAATGGATACTTCTTAGAAACGATAACTATAATTACATTTTCCACAGATACAAGAAGTCATTAAGAGTGCGACAAAACGTATAGGAATAATATCTACTTGAAAACTGTACATGGGTATTAGTTCACATCAAATTGGACATGCCTTTATAAGCACGTTCCTTTATGTTAAATTTACATGCAAAAGTAGATTAAGCATGTATAGTACATTTCTGTAATTAAATAGCAGCATTTTCGTTATGTTTAAACGACCGTGACCGCGATAGACATGCGTCAAAGCTATAATAAGCACACTCGGTATAATGTTATTCAAAAGAATATTTACACAGTCTGCGCCTTTACCATTATAGAACAATTTTGATGACTTAAACAGACAATTGAGTATGAAATTCTAATTCTGCCGAGACATCACCAAGTTCGTTCTTGTACGTTCTCGAGGAATTATTAATTATGCATGTAGATTATAATTCACACAAACTTGGACATAAATTAAATTTGCATATTTTTGTTCAGGTATCAGGTCTTTTTCTCATTGTATTATTTCTTGTTAAACTTCTCGAACGTCAAGTGTATTGATGAAATTTACTATTTCGTCTACTATTTTTTAGTTTGATGTTGTACTTAAAGTATAGTTGATTATGTAAATTGTTAGATCATAGAAAAATGTATGACTTGAAACCATTACGATTCCACACGCATGACCGCCTTAGTAAATAATATATATGGGTGTGTGTGTGCCTGTATGTACAGCACGACATCCGTTTACGCACACACTGTAGTAAACCGGCTCAACCGCTTGATTGACTATCGATTACCTTTACTTTGATTTATATATTTTCTAATAGACACTGTGGTTTGTAGGAAAATAGGTTTTGTGTATAGCAAATTACTATTTTAAATTTAATATAAAAACTGAAATGTATATCATATATCAAATATAATGCATAGAGTATCTCTCATGCGCTCCTCGTCTTCTTTTGCAATGAATAAAGAGAAAAAAGGATGGAATTATTTTAAAATAGTTTAAAATGTTATAATAGGAATACTTAAAATTCATTTTAAAGTCTTCTTAAGTATCGAATGCAATTTACCAACACAATTAGTAGAAATCCTACATGTAAACTGTAAGTAATTAGCTCGTGTGAAGAGCAGCTGCGTTCTCTGATAAGCATTGAAGATTGATTAAGGCGTCACATGACATGCTGTACTGTGATAATAAGAAACTTGAATAAAATATTTTTTCTTGTTTTGTCTCTTACATTACATATTTTGGTTGCTTTTTATAAATTCATATATTATTAAAATGTAGGAGTAGATGTCGCAGTTGAAATCGGACCCGTGATTTTTGTATAAGTTACGATGCGCATCATACAAAACATAAGTAACTCTTTCTGCTTTCATAGCCCTGACAAGTTTTTACTTGAAAACTCTATACAGATAATATAACGATCCTCCCTACGTCCCACATCTACACGTTGGTCGATAGCTCTCAGCAAATAGAACGAACTACGAACACGGATACCACATCCGCACGCACGCACACCCACTAACCGGCTCTGCTTGATCGTATATCGATTGCTGCCTCTAAATACGGGCGCGGATTTGTTTTATATCGTCAATAGTTTTTACTTCCATTTTACCTCGCATTTCGTCATTGTTTTCACTTTTATAAAAAAGATATAGATAGTTTTCGAGAACGATTTCCAATCAATTCATTAGTATTTTAAAGACGATCTGGAGGCCAATCAAGTATTCGATTAATTACCGATCTTTTGAAATATCTTTTTATGAGGAAACCTTTAAAAGCACCTAATTGGATTTTAAACGCCCGTCTTTTTGTATAAGTCTTGACCCGTTTTTCGACAGGGCTTCGGTATCAAAGTAGAAGGGAAGGGGTTCGAAAAGTTTTAATCACCCAACGAATTCTGTAGAAACAAGTTAGAACAGAGTTCGACGTAAAAATTAATACTTTGGGAAACTGTAGAAAAGTTTTATGGTATAGCTCTTTTATGTTTCGCGTGAAGACTAAAGTTATTTAATAGTCTAGGAGCCCCCAACTTAAATGGCTATTCGCGTTCAAATAATAAGGCCTTTTATAACTTATAGCCATTTACTCGAACGTTACAAAGATTAAGTAGTTAATTTTTTTTAACCGTCTCATCTCAAGGATGTCGTCATATTCGGCGAGTTGCGAATGTGGCATTAAAATGTCTTTACGTAGTTATCATCAAGTGGCCCGGCTTGTCCGACTTCCTCTTGCCATAAAAATACTAGTTGCAACAGCCAAATCATTGAAATCATTTAAGTGGCTTACATCAAGCTTCGTATTATAAAATGCAATGTCATTGTGCCTTCCGCTTGTATGCTTAACTATTTATAAATTATTTATAGTATTTTTCCTCCTTCTATAACGTGATTGAAGCGGTATGGAAATTTTATTATTTTTTAACAACGTTCGATTAATGTTATCAAATTTAAACAATTTAAAAATCTATTGTATTTTAACACTTTTTGACATATACAAGATTAATAACATTCAGTAATGAATGTAGAAATTAAAGGAAATAGGGAAAGGAAGTAAGGAAAAGAAATTCACATATTTTATATTTTGATTTTAAATTTAATCTTTTATGTTTAAAAAATGTTTTGTGTATAATGTTATTTATTATTTTAGCTATACAATAAGCATTTAGAATTACAACGAGGGATTTATATGGTGTATTCATATCCTATAAATATAATATGAGATAAGTAATTTGTTAATTATCTATAAAGAATTAGGTAAAAACAATTATTCCATTTATTTACGTGTCCTACAAACTTTCTTTGTCACACGTTAATACAAAACTGTCGAGTAGTAATGTATGCGCATACATTGCTAGCCAAGAGATGTCGTCGTTCATTTTTTTCGACAGCGGACTCGTTCAAAGCAAATTGGTCTCGTCTGTCACAACGAGGGTTTTCCCTTGATGCCCCTACACATTGACTTTTTATGCTATTGTGCTACACCAGGCATGTTTTTGGTTATAAGTACTCTATAATTGGATATACAGATATTTCTGTATTTTTTTAATGACAGGATTTTTATGCATAAATATTAACACAATAATACCCTTTCCAAAGTTTCCAAAGTGGAATAGTGTTTCTTAATGTATTCTAACAAATACAAATACTAATTCAAATTGAATGATTACAAAGTCACACTCAAGTACGGTCGTTCAAACAAAGTTATCGACAGCTAAATAATTCGAATTAAGTGTAAATCTATTGTACATTAGGACCCCCCCCCCACCCCCTGTCGGCGTGGGAGGACCTCTCGCTGACCGACCTGTTAAAATTTTAATTACCAAACGGCTTTGTGTTATTACCTAAATGATGTCATATTGATTTTCCCAAATTGCTAACTGTTACATATTAATGGCTTATTAAAAGAATTCATTAATTATTAGTTTAATATAATTTTTAAAGTAGTGAAAATACATAACTACGTAATATAAAATATGTACGAATGCTAATTTGATATCGTCCAAAATTATTCCTTTATAAAAGTCTTTAGCTATAAGTTTCATTTGTATTTTACTATAAAAAATGTATGCTCGTCAAAAGTTTAAGACATTATGAAATGGTTTTACGATCTCCATGATAAAAGTTCACTTAATTGCAAATCTTAACGATCGCATTATATTTTTACGAATACTTTCTTGAAATTTTATAATTACTTGTTTTTATTATATATCTTAATAGTAGATATTTAAAAGTACAAGTACATTGGGTACTAGTTTGTTTTTTTATTGATATGGTCATTGCGTTATGGGATCAAACAGGGAATCGTTCGTCAAACTGCTATAAACGGAGATATACTATACAGAGAAAGTTATTAATGACGTTATTCACTGCGGCACGTAAGTATGTCAACTTGATTGACATCATTTGTAACATCGAGACGAATGACTCCGATTCGGCTCTTATTTATTGTCCTCACGGTGTTTGGTTAAATTTTCATTGTTCAATTTGTATTAACTGCGTGTCATTGTATATAGCATCATTATAGGATTTTTAATTTTTTTTTTAATGTTTGTGAATTTGTATATTACAAAATGATTTCTTTTTCACATTATATATTTTTAACGGATTTTGGAATATTTTGAATATTAAGCTAGCAGATTTTTGATTATATAATCATTCAAAAAACTGTAGGAAACCAATTGACAAGTACGGAATGATTATATAATAAAACATGTGTTTTTAATGCAAAAATACGTCCATGTGGCATAATATCACCCACTAAAACTACCTAACCTAACTACTAAGGTACTGGCTATATACGTGATAAATAAATACAAAGTAATATTGCTTACTTTGCTGTATATTCAGTATGCATAGATTATAAAACTAAAACGAATTAGATTTTACTGTAGTTAACTCTATGGCAAGATTTCAAAAAATGGCAATAAGTAAAATTATTTATACAGCTATTAATGTATTTAATTATACATTACGTTTATATAATTTATAGAATCATAGGCAAAGTTAAGTTTTATAATATATGAACATAGTTGGGACATATAATAACTTGCATGTATATTCATAATACGTAGTGCAAGGAGACTAACAATGTGATTTGCACAAAAGATGTTTGAAAGGTAGCGGGTCCCTCGAGGAACGCTGACAGTGAAACACCTTCCTCAAGATCCAAGATACGACCTTGTTTTGTCCCCTTTACTAACTCGCTTATTACGGGGTGGGGACTGTACGCTTAGTTTGATTTATTGTCGTGTATATATTCAACTATTATGACAAACTATATTGATAACCGCTTACAAATTTTTATCTTTTTTATGACAGTTAATATTTGAATTGAAGTATGTATAGTTAAAATGATATGAAAGCAAAATATAGGGATTGCTTTGAGGCAAATAAATAAACAGTACAATGTTATAGGTCTAGCTAGCTACAATGACAATAGAAATGTTTTCCATATTAAATGTTACGTTGTCTTCTCTTCAATTAAACGAATAAACTAATAACGAATTTAATCAACAAATTTATTTATTTATAAGCCATGAGATTACAAACATATTGTTTACTTAAATATATGAGCTAGACAGTCACAAAAATATTTCTGGGGGGTTTAAATTAGGTTTACCCTGTGCTATAAGCACCGGTACCGTCAATATTTTAGGTATAGTATACAAACTTTCGCTCCTAGGCGATTTAATTATAATATGATCAAAATACCACCGGGTTATATTCAGCTGTCTCAATCTACAGATCGTGGGGGCGTCGAGTGCTGCAATATTTAAGGTTACCTAAAAATATACATCGCGTTGGTTTTCATACGCGTAATGATATTTGCGAGGCGAACTTGGTATCTTTTTTTTGGAGAACTTTGACACGAGGAAAAATTATTGTATACGTATATTCGATGCTAAATATTTTATACGATGTTTCTGTGCAACAAGAATTTTGTGCAAAAATGCAACCATTGAAGACATCCTCAGGTTGCTCATTGCGACGGTGACAGTCTGTTTGGATTTGCATGAGTAATGATCAAGGTAAATCTTAAACTTCTGGCGTAGGCGACACATGTGAAATCTACACAAACAATATTACGACCATTCTATACAATATAAACAAGCGAATTATCCATTCCAGCGCGATCGCCCCCGTGTTTATTATGGCAAACGGTCGAGTAACGATAAATAATTTATGACTCAATTTTCCAAAGCTCTATATTATAACATCTCTAATGCATCATCAATAACTGGACACTTATCTAATTTTATTGTAAAGCCACTTGTTTAAATGCGCGATGCCTAATCGTTCTGTTATATAATTACAAGCAATTTATGTACAATGTATGTCTAATGAAATATTACATAGTTATATGGAGAAATTAAGCTACAATTAAGTAAATTGACGCTACAGCTATCGACGACAATAAGTACTCATAAAGCAATGAAAAAAATATTGGTCGGTTGAGTGTCACTCTGTTCTAGTATATGTAAAGGACATTGAGTTATGTTCTTCATATAATATATTGCTCATTAAAATATATTTTAAGTGTACACGTTACAAACAAAGCCCGCTAGTATATCGTACAAAAGCCCGCTAGTATATCCAGTAGAATAGCAGCAACATCTTTGACCATAGACATACAAGTTTTATTGCGTTCTTGGTGTAATTAATCACATTTTATACGCGGAGGTCGTTCGGTATTTAATGGATGCCGTCTTCGTCTGCTCACAGTCCGTCCTCCCAGTAAGGTATTTTACGGTTTCCGCTTATTCAGGCGGTTAATGAAAGCAGTGGGACGGGATGGCTAATTGGATTTCGTTTTGTTTCGGAAACTGCCGGCAATGCCACGTTTCCTAGTAGGTTGTTCACCTTTCGATATTTTTTATTGTGAAACCAATCTTTTGAAATTTGTCTAGTACTGTCCGTGAATTGAGTGGTTTTCCATTTTTCCAATAGTATTATGTAGTTTTATTCCATTAATTCATTTTCAGTTTTCTAGTTCTTACATGTTGCACGTTGGTATGGCCGGTAATTGTGTGAATTTCGATAAAATTTTTACAAAAAGAAAACACGTTAATATATTCTCAGTTGCTCACCTTTATCATTACCAATAGCGCTATTACAAAATGTTTTATTGGCAGAAAAAACTACTTATAACGAAAAACAAGTCGCCGAAGTCACACGACGTCGAATTTGATAAAGCTTGGTGCTGAGTCATGTAAGTGGCGGCCGTGGGGAGTCGAGAGTGGGGCAAGAGGGAGGACCGAAGAGGGGAGGGGGTTTAGAGGAAACCGCTCAGCTCAGCCATCTATTGTAGTATTGTGGAGGCACGTTGTTTTTGCTGAGAGTGGTGTGTCAGCGACACACCAGGACGTGAGCCGACGTGGCACCACTGAACTAGGTTTTTAATGTCGCAACAGAAACTAGATTTATGCACCAACTTGTTAATATACTTTATCTGAGTTTAAGTGTAAAAACATTTGAATATTTAACAACATTTCTTACGACGACTTTTGTTCATTTGATTTGGCGCTATCATTTTTAATATCATTATACGTGATAACTACTAAAAAATATTTGTCTCCAATAGTTAGTAATTCTTTATAATAATTGGTCACTAAGATTTTATGATTAAAGTAAATTGAGTATCTCAAATTCTGCACAATTAATTAATATAAAATGTTTAATAAGAATTAATTGTGCAATATTTGGGTCACATCTGTCGGTTTTGCTGTTTACGTCGTTAAAGTAAAAAAAGACACGGCGTCGTCGTATAAATTACGATCGACACTCAATTTTCTAACTTTCGAAAAACGGTCGTTTTTTTATTGGATCGTAGGATGAGTCAGCTCGAAACTTGCTGCGACAAAACTGTAAAAGGCAATTACTTAGTCGACAAAGTTGGGCACGATTCGTCTGGGAGCAGTTGAAACTGTTTGAATTTTTATTTTCGTCGTGCACGGCCTCCGGGCTCGTAGGTTGTTCCTTTTGCCTTGTTTCCGACACGAATGGCTGCTGTTTTCGTTTTAACTTCGCCGCACTAGTGAATCGTTTTCAAATGAGCTTAACTTTTTTGTTTATAATTGTGTCATGCTACTTTTATTATTAATAATACACCACGTAGAAGCTTCCTACTAAGATGTCCTAAAGACAATTTGGCCGAATTATTCCTGAAACTGATTCAGCTATCAACAAATATAATTAAATTTTACGTATTTTATATTTCTTCTTTTTATTAATTTTTATATATATGATAGCTTGAACTTTTGTAATGCATATATCACTATAGTTATTTATAATAAACTTACTAGCAGTCTTGCCTACTATTTTAATACATATAGTATAAACGTTAAAAAAAATGTTTTTTTTTTAAATAGTTGTCATGATGGACTACTTTAATAATTTTAATATAAGTATATAAAATTCATTGGCTGTGTTACATGCTTTTTAATTGCTTTTGCCGGCGGTATTTATTGACAAAACGGCATGTCAAAGTTGAAAATTGCTTTTGAACATTTAAAACGAATCTAAATTGGATCGTGTCTGTCCGATTCAATTAAGTTTTATACTGCGGTTATTTACTTAACATTTTTCCGAATTGCCATTGTAAAATATTTTTAATTGTAGGTTCTGCACTTACCTGGTAAATGATGTATAAAATGTTTAATGATACATTTAAATAGAACACTGAGTGAATTCTTGAGAGTCATCTTTGCTTAATCTGCATTAAATTATATGAGAAGTGAAAATAAAAAATCATACGTTCATTTTACGTATGGCGTGCTTGATAGCATTTTTTAACACTTACGTTACTTTATAATGCGTACGTCATTCACCTAAACGATAAGTAGTCACGTGTAACGATAACTTTGCACGCTTTGCGATTTTACTCACGTATTAACATTAATAGCCATACCATACTTTGATCCTAATTGCTTTAATAAACTTTCTGGCAGTGAGTATTGTTCATTTTATTAGATGAAATATTTTATCTAGTCAGAATAAAGATACAGTATATTAAAGAAAGCCATATATATATATATAATTATAATTAAATATAATTATATATATATATATATATATATATATATATATATATATATATATATATATATATATATATATATATATATATATATATATATATATATATATATATATATATAATTATAATTAAATATAATTATAATTACCTTGTTACAACTTATTCTTGTTGAATTTCTGCCAGCTACGAGACTATTGCTAAGAATAAACATTTGCCAAAAGATAATGCTAAATATTGAATATTTTTATTATTATTAAAGTTTTATTTCCACAAATTATGTACGGTGGCAGCGTAGGATCCAAAAAAAACCAAATCTTTAAAATATTTTATTAAAAATTACAATTTAAATTATTAACTAAAATGGTGACTGCTTGCTCGATGTGAGAAAACAAGAGTCAAGAATTATTTTAATATTAAAACTAACATGAACAAAAACATTGAATGAAAAATGACACTACGTTTTACATTACTTGCTGTTACAATTCTTAGATTTGATGGAATGCAGTAAACAAGTTACGCGAATTCTGGCTAAGCGATTGCCGGGTAGTGTGGGAACGTAACACCTCCCTCCTGAAGAACAGCACCTATTCAGTGTCCTTGGATCTCGAATAGTGCTGGAGTATATGTTCCACTGGATCTGGGGTTGCAGCTTTTTTCTTCGATATTTCCCTTGTGGTTGATGCTTTTCGTTTAAGAATTTTCTTATGAATTTTAGCAATTATAATGAAGATAGTTATTATAGTTGCTGTTAAAATTATTCCATATAGCGGAACTGTTATATGATAAAGGCTATCAGATGTTGTAGATATTTTTGAAATAGATTGTTGTGCGGAGATTTTTCTATTTGCCTCAAGGATGTCGGTCAAATTTATTGAATTAAGTTTCAGTGTTATTTCAGAATTTTTCTTTTTTGTTGTATTAATACTTGTTAAATCAATAATTTCCAATGCTTGTCCTTTTATATTATTATTGCTATTAATTAAAGTAAATAGCGTACTTTGTATAGAACATCCTGCTGGTAACATTATGAGATAGCTTCCCTGCATTTTTATGTATTTCTGCTGGTTGCACGATAGTTTCAATTTAGTTGGTTCTGGAATGGTGATAATATAATGTCTGTCGTCCAACTGTTCGATTGCTTCTGTAGTAAGGATAATCGATGTGTACTGACAGGAACTTTGCAGCTGCTGTGTCGTTATGAGGCGCTCGATACAATCTAGCTGTTTTTCTTGTTTGTAGTTTAGTTTATGATCACATAAGTATGATTCACCGATCTTCGGGCATTCAGCCTCTATGTACATAAAATCTTTTTCGTGAATTGCTATATAAGGTTGAGGAGGGATAAGGATTTGATGATTCACGTTTGGTACAGGGGACAAGTGATATAAAATATAATTTTGAGGATAGACAATCGGAAATTTGTAAACTAAAATAATATCTCTAGCACTATAATAGTATCCTACTTGTATTACATCGAAATAATCTCTAAAACTAATATTTAAAAGTTCATTTTTCTTATAGAGTGTATTTAATTTACTTATAATATCCTGGTACATACTAAAAGTGAACATAGAGTGATGATTACTTTTAGCTCGAATAAATGCGAGTAAATTTTCCAATCGATATAATTCGTTACAAATAGTTTCTATGTTATCTCCCAAAATTAAGAAAATTTGAGTTAATGTCATAAACGTTACAAAGTCATTTTCTAATTCATTTTTAATATTCGTTAAATTCTTAACTAAATATTCTAACTGCTTTTGATTACTAACTAACTTATTTATGATATCAGTATTTTGAGACATCCAGTTTTTATTGAAGCTGATATGATTTTTAATTTTATTAATCAGTAAATTATTATTTTGCTCTAGTAAATTAATGGCTTTGTTATACTTTATGGCGTCCGTATAGTCGAGATTACCAGAAATACTTTTTATTACAGATCCTAATCCGTCAATGAGTCCTCTCTTAACACGATTGACTTCAAAGGTTTTTAGCTTTTGGGAAGCGGTTTCTAATTTAACTTTAAGATATTGAATATGCATTTGAAAAAGAGAAAGCATTCTATTTCTAAGAATAGGCTTAGTATTCATTATTTGCAACATAATAGAATCTAAGCTATATTGAATTTTAGCTAAATCTACGCATTGGACAAAGGAATGATAGTGGGATATGACTTGTGCGGGTCCCAATTTGAATGGTAAGATTCCCGGTCCATTATCCAAATTACTAAAACTAATCTCTTCTGCTTTTGTCAGGGTCGATATCAGGATCGTCATTCTGTAACAATCGAGCACTATTAGGTACTCTTTTAAGTCTAGTCTTTGCAACTGGTAGTCGTTTCTTTTTTGTGTAAATGTGTATGGGTAGGTCAGCTAAAACATTATCCTGTGTAAAACGAGGGGCAAGTTTTTGTCGAGATGCTTTAGGGTTTCGAATGAATATCTGTTGGTCAGGTAAGTAAAGAGTCTCGGGTTCTCTATTTTTATTTAAATTTTCAATTATTTGGGTTCGTCGATGTAAAGAGGAGTCGTTAATAATATCGTAAACTTTTTTCATACGTTCACGATGGTCTAGTATGTACTGTTGTAGTAATTGCTCTGTGAAATCTATATCTACGGGGTCACGAGGATCAAAGTGTCCAGTAATAATATCTATCGGTCTGCATTTAGTGAAACTATGAATAGAACTATTATAGGCTAAGACAGCATAAGGCATGAGATTGACGACTGATTCTCCTTTTTGACTTAATTTAAGGATTCTTATATGTTCTAATAGTGTGGAATGAAGCCTTTCTACTAGTCCGTTGTCGTTAGGTGTATAAGGTAATATTTTATGATGAATGATTCGGTGTAATCTTAAAAATTCTAAGAATAATTGATTTGAAAATTCGGGACCTCTATCGGTTACGACCGTAATGGGGACTCCGTGATGAGTACAAAAAGATAATAACCCTTGTACAACACTAATCGCAGTAGCATCCCTAAGATAATATGCCTGTGCGTATTTTGAGAAAGCGTCAATTATTGTTAAATACTTTTGATTTTCTACACTCAATAAATCTAGGTGAACTATAGTAAACGGTTTGGTTGGAGGAGGGACAATTTGATATTTTTGCTTAATGGGGTTTCGGTCATACTTCGCCTGTCCACATATAGAGCATTCATTAATGTATTTTGAAACTTGTTCTTTCATTTTTGGCCAAAAATACCGTTTTGACAGAGATAAATAACTTTCATTTATTCCACGGTGGTTAGTTTTACCTTCATGATATTTTTTAATTATTTTCTGCTGTTTTATCTATCTTTTACATTTTCCAATTCTATTTTAGTAAGAAGTAGGTTCATTGCAGAATTTTTAAAATTATTTTGTATTACAGGAATTATCTTATACATACCTAATGGGGGGTTAATTAAAATGCCAGTCTTTACCTTAGGATTTACATATTCCTTAACCGCGTTTATAACGTCATTTTCTAAATTTGAGCTTGAAATCGAGACAGTGGTTCTTATATAATTTTCAAACAATTTTGATACTACGGGCCTACTTTTAATGTCACCTGCTATATTAAAAATAATTTGCCTATGGAATTTGTTTAGGTGGTCGTCTGTTATTGGGATTTCTAGAATGGGGTTTTCTAAGTCTGTATGTACTGTTGCTGTTTGAGAATTAGAAGAGGACTTTTCCGAGTGATTTACAGCGGTTGAATATACTTCTTCATTATGCACTTCTACACGGGATAACGCATCGGCATTACTATTGTATTTTCCCTGCTTATAAACCACAGTAAAATCATATTCACTTAATTTAAGCCTCCATCGAGTTAGTCTAGAATTCGATTCTTTAATATTCATAACCCATTGAAGTGGTCTATGATCGGTAATAATTTTGAACTTCCGGCCAAATAAATATGGACGAAAATATTTCGTAGCCCAAACTATCGCTAATAATTCCTTTTCAATTGTGCTATAATTAATTTCACTAGTATTTAAAGTTCTAGAGGCATATGCTATGGGTTTGTCAGAGCCAATGGGTCCCTGTGAGAGTACAGCTCCTATAGCTAAATTAGATGCGTCTGTAGTCAATATAAATTCTTTTGAAAAGTCGGGATATTGGAGGATGGGATCATTAACTAATATTTTTTTACATTTTTCGAAACAGTCTGTATATTCTTGATTTAAAGTAATTTTATAGCCTTTTTTCAAACATTGAGTCATTGGTTTTGTAATTCTAGCGAAGTTGGGAATAAATTTTCTGTAGTACCCTAGGAGACCTATAAATCTTTTTATTTCCGTACTTGTTTTTGGTATATGGTAATTTTCAATAGCGGATATTTTATCAGGGTTGGGTTTTATTCCTTCTCCCGTAATCACATGTCCTAAATATGCCGTTTCTTTCTTTAAAAATTCCGATTTGTCCATTTGTATTCTAAAATTTGACTCGCGTAATCGTTTAAAAACCTTTTCTAAATTTACAATATGCTCCTGGAGTGAAGTGCTAAAAACTATTATGTCATCTAAATATACTAAACAGATATTATTTTGTAAACCACGTAAAACATTATCCATAACCCTTTGGAACGTTGAGGGTGCATTTTTTAAGCCCATGGGCATTCTTAAGAATTCAAAATGCCCATGCTCTACATTAAAAGCCGTTTTAGAAATGTCAGCGGGGTTCATTTCGATCTGATAAAACCCACTTGCAAGGTCTAATGTACTAAAATATTGACAATTACCTAATTTGTCTAAAATATCAGATATGTTCGGGATAGGATATTTATCATCTATCGTTTTTTTCGTTAACTTTACGGAAGTCTACAACAAGACGCCATTTTATTTTCCCCGAAGCGTCATTTTTCTTCGGAACTACCCATATTGGAGAGCTACAAGCTGAATCGGAAGGCCTAATGATTCCTTGGTCTAACATCTTTTGAATTTGATCCCTAACTTCGTTTCTATGTATAAAAGGATATCTATAACTTTTAGTATATACTGGTACTTCATCTGTAGTTTTAATTGAGTGTTTTATTGTATTACTGAAAGTTAACGTTTCTCCTTCTAAATAAAATATGTCCGCGTAGCGACCGCAAAGAGTTTCTAAATTAATTCGTTCTTCCTCGTTTAAGTGGCTAGTTCGTAAACGAGATCGAACTTCCTTTTCGCGATCTAACAACCGCTCGGTTCCCTCATACTCAATGTTATATAACTCCGCGCGGATAGGTTTATCGATAGAAAAAATTATGTCATTGCGACTCGGGTTGTAAATCTCTAAAAAAGCTCTATTCTTTTTAGCACACGTAAAACATTCCTTTATAATACAACTAGAAATTGTTTGTTCCGGGATGAAAATTTCACCCTCATGAACATTAATCGGTAATTTTACTAATTTTGAAGTGCCTGCTGGTATAATATTTTCATACAAATTTACATTTCGCGAATTATATAATTGAATGGGGTTCGAAGCGTCTTTAGTGATAAATAATTTTCTTTTATAGTCAATAGTCGCTTCCCATTTATCTAGTAAGTCTGTACCTATCAATCCATCAAAATAATCGTGAAATTTGTATATAAAAAATGTAATATTATCTTCATTATTAAATTCAAAGAAACAAGGAATAGTTACTGAATACTTATGTCTACTTACAGCGTGTACGTTACTCACTTCGAAAGGATCGTCGTTTAAAGGAAAATTTTTGAAATACTTCTTTACTGCAGCTGGACTAATAAAAGATTGATTTGCACCGGTATCTATAAGTAATTTTAAAGGGGGATTTTTAATTTGTATATAAGGGAGTTGACGCTGAGTTTGAAGATTAACTTCTATTTTGGCTTGTCTAATATTTTTAATTCTTCCATATTATAATTATCAGAAGGGGTTGATGACGACGGCTTTCCTACTGAGGGTTCATTTGATACGCATTGAGTGGAAAAATGATGTGGATTTTGGGATAATTCTTCCATATTATAATTATCTTCTAAATTTTCGTTACTATGGTCATCGTAAGTATAATAATTAGTATAGTCATTATCGTAGTAATAGTCGTAAAAGTCGTAATAGTCGTAATTTTGGTCGTAAATCTGACTGTCATGGAAATTCATTTCCCTAGTTTTGAAATAATTAGTTGGAGGTGGATTTCCAAATTTTCTCCAATCGTGTCCCGCAATATTTCCTGTGGGTGGTAAATTCCTAGGAACAAAGTGACTAATGCCACTCATAGGGCGAGCTGACTGAGATGTCGAATTAAATATCGGAACGACGTTACGCTGGGGTGGTTTAAATGCGTTATGGGGACTATAATTTGGAGGTGGAGCCCTAAACATTTGTTGCGTACGTGAAGGACCTGGGCCTAGCTGTTGTTTGGGTGAAAACTGTTGTGGGTTTGTCACAAAATGGTTACGAGATTGACTGTGAGTTTGAATAGGTGGTCTAAATTGTGGTGTATTAAAATTAAAATTATGATTTACCTTAAAAGGGTGAGATGAAAAGGCCTGGGGGTGCCTAGTCCTTTCGGGTTCATTTCGAGCCTGTAAATATATTGTATTTAGCTCGTCTTGCACGAATTCTAAAGCTTTTTCTATGGTTTCAGGTCTCATACATCGTATGCGTGAGCCTAAGGGATCTTTTAACCCTCTTAAAAAGGCTTGTAGGGTTAATTTTTGATACAAAATTCTTTTAGCTTCTATGGTAGTCAAAATTTCTTCATGTAATGTAACGTATGTCATTATTGTGCTAAATAAATTTTGACAACGTTCATAAAATTCTTGTGGGCTATTTGATCCTTGTGTTAAGAGAGAGAGATCATTGTACAGCGCGGTTTCATCTCGTTGGTCCGAGAAATTATTAATAAGCGACTTACGAATGCCACTCCAGTCTGATGGGATACCACTAGTATTGATTAAACGGGCTGCTGAACCTATTACTTTATTTAAAATACCATTTACGACGGCAATATTAAGTAAATTATTATCAGGATTGTTAAACACAAATTCTTGAACTATTTGATCGCCTAATTTAATAAATCTTGGTAAAATGTTTGGATTTCCGTCGAATTCGGGTAATAATCGTAAAGCTCTTAAAACATTATCTAAATCAGACATTTTTTTATTTTTTTTATTTTCTTTAGATACTATAATATTATTTTCTAAACTTATATTACGATGAGCGTCTTGAGAACGCGCTCTGCTACTATAATTACTAAACCTAGGGGTCTTCGATTGCCTCTGAAGGGAAATCTTGGATATGGATAAAACTAAAAGGATCTAAAACTACGGGTAAGCAATCACTAGAAAGATTCTAATGTACTTACATACAAATCTGGTCTTCTTCGGTGTATCAATGTTTGGATACGCCTCGCTGCGCCGCCTCGTAGATTCTGGATACTCTGGTTGGTGCTTGAAAGCCACCCGGGTGGACCGCGACGTTAATTTCTTAAGAAATTTAAATTACGTTGCTCGCGACCCGGCCCGCGAGTATCCTACCGACTGCGCCAATTATGTACGGTGGCAGCGTAGGATCCAAAAAAAACCAAATCTTTAAAATATTTTATTAAAAATTACAATTTAAATTATTAACTAAAATGGTGACTGCTTGCTCGATGTGAGAAAACAAGAGTGAAGAATTATTTTAATATTAAAACTAACATGAACAAAAACATTGAATGAAAAATGACACTACGTTTTACATTACTTGCTGTTACAATTCTTAGATTTGATGGAATGCAGTAAACAAGTTACACGAATTCTGGCTAAGCGATTGCCGGGTAGTGTGGGAATGTAACACACAATAAGAATAGAAAAATATTTATAGAAAAACGTAATAAAAAATATTTTAATTCTGCTATTTCGGTCAAACTTGTATACATTTTCTATACATCTTTTCTCTTTAGTGTGGAATAACACTATAAATATAATTGCAATAGCTTAATACTAATTACATTCAAAGCACGACCCCCTCATGCTCTATTTGGTGTACGACTTTATATATTAATAGGCCACGGACAGTACATTACCATATTGTGGCCACTTCACTTTCTCCACCTACATCTACATTCTGCAGACATAAACATGAATATAACAAAAATAAGCAATATTCAACCGCACCGCATCATCGCGTACTGACATCAACCGCTCTGACAATGCAGAACGTAAATCCTTTTGAAGTGCCGCTAGGTGCTAAGACAGTTACATCAGCAATTTTTGGCCATCGCTGCACAATGACAACGCCACGCCGACTATGTTATTTTTCCGTCCATTGCACAAGTTTCAAATTTCTTATACTTTTCCCGGTAACTTTATTCATCATGTGAATGTGATAAAAGCCCAATAGCCACATTTTGTAGGTGTGTATTATTATTTATAATTAATGGAATATAATTTTATATGTTCACAGAATTAAAGTTAATTTTCTTATAACGTTTCTAAATGCCTAAGAATCTTGAATATCAATAATACCGAGTACTGCAATCGTTTGGAAAACAGGTTTCCACACCAGGTGGCACCCGACCGGCTTGTCAATGTCAATTTAAAAAAAAATATAAAAACGCATCCACCGTCCGGTCCGCCAGCAGCTCGTAATTAGCATGTTCTGTGAATATCAAGAGTATGCGATACGAATGTTGTTTCTTTGCTATTTAAAAAATTAAGTAACGAAGTGGTATATCGATGTGTTCTATAGATTTTGAATATTTAAAATAATTTTTTTATTAAATTTTGAATAATATAAGTATACATATAGTAGATATTTTAGAAGTTGGCTTTTTATATTTCTGAACTATGGAAGTATTTATACCGCATGATGTTATCGCATTGTAATCTAAGCGAGTGATTCACAGTGGACTCGCATAGGGACGTAATTGATCTAGATAATAGTATATATACTTATATTTATATAAATGAAGACAATTTATCCATTGTCAAGTCTATGAGTATAACTTAGATTTGTATCTATTTTTACTTTATTATTTTCACCCTGTCCCCCGCACATAGCGGGGAAGGTAGATGGAACCTAGTGTTAAGATACTCTGTTCACTACTTTCCGCCTTCAGAGACATGGAGTGGCGGAACTTAAGGTCGCAATCATTTAGCCATAGCGATAGCGAGGGAATGAAATTATTTTATTCCCTTAAGTAAGTGTTGAGCGAAACCACGCAATTTCACAGCTCCATGATGGCTTATTTTTATTTCTACATACGTTATAATTAACATTTACAAAACGTACGCTATATAATTTAAATTATATAATGGAAAAAACAAAACCAAAATGAATATTCATATCCGAATCATTATTTAGTAATAATGTGTACTCTAGACGTAGTATTGTTTGCCTGACAAAAGATCAAAAGTCTTCTATTAAATATTCATACAATTTGCACATTGCTGTCTACAAAATTTATGATTCGCAGCGACTATCGAATGGAACATTTATTTCTCGATATATAAAATTATTCATACTATTCCTTAAATTTTATTTCCTTTCCTATTAATTATGTGTATATATATATATATATATATATATATATATATATATATATATATATATATATATATTTACGAACGGATTGCAACGGTATACACCTACACTACTTTTTATAAATGGGAAACACTTGAATGTAAAGACGTAGGTAATTTGTAAATATTTTAGCGAATATAAAGAATTCTTTCGGAAGAATTCGCGATACGCTTCGATAGATCGTCGTTCAGTCGGCTCACATCACAGGGGAGGCTGGGGTGGCGATCCAAGGTCACCGTTCTGTCTCAAACTCAGCTCGACCTAGCTGTCGCCGGGCTTTCGCTTTAAGATAAATATCTACTTTTTAAGTAAAAGGAAAACGTAGCAGTTTCCAAGAATAGGTAGATTTGATTTCTTGCAGTGAATAGATGAATGAGGCTTGTCATTGTTGGTCTTAATAAATTAAGGTACAAAGCATTTGGGTGTCTTAATTTGTCTTTATATTTCTTTCTAGCTTTTATAAAAATCAGCCATTTGGAACACTTGATGTAGAAACACAATGCAACATCTTAACTATAAGAAACCAATAAATCTATAGTAAAAATTGTTGAGCGTAATAAGCACTTTTTGTTAAAAAATCAAAGTCCAAGATTACGTCCAGTAAACTATTTGCCGTTGACATTTTGATGTATAATATCAAGGATCCGCAAAACCTAGTGTACAACCAAAATAGATAAGAGTTTTCGATATCACGTAAATATTTAACATTTGAAATACAATCTCCATGAATCTGAATGAAAAAGATCCGTCCAACAGTCCGTAGAGTGGCAAGGATCATAAATTCCACGCCCAACGAAGTTAGTAAAATAAATAAGCAAACAAAGTAGTTAGTCAGTTCATTTGTTTAAGAAATGATTCCATTAAAACAGCCGATAACTCATAAGGTCAATGCGGACGTATTGAATATTTAGGTTTATGTCATGACTGTAATGTATATTTTATTTTTCAGGTAGAGTAATTAGTAACATAGCAACTGCCCGTAGGCGGACGGTGAGTCATTTCGGCTTTCACTTTAATTAATTGTGTCCGCCATATTTTTATCAAACTCTAGATTAGTATAGCATGCCTAAATTATTATAAGGGGTATGTTATAATTACTATCAACATGGTTGTGTGTTGTACTACCAACAGCTAATGTAGTTTTCGTGGATTTAAACTTACTCTAGGGAAACATATATTTATAAGCATGTCTCCACTCCTCCGTCTGATTCGTGTATGTATTCTATATTATAATTTAAATATGAGAAATGATAATATTAACTTGGAACAAAATTCAAACTTCCTCAAATAGCTTTGGAATGCGCCATAATAAAAACGTAAGCTAATAGAAGTTTAGAACATAAAGATTGCATCACGAACGCTCGCAAAGTTCGATCGGTCGAACGGCACAATGTCGGCGCATCGTCTGCCTCAACTTTGAACTATATTTCACTGCTCATTGCTCCCTACTCGTGCTCCCGTCGCGCCGCTCCCTTTTGCCGACTTCTGCAAACTTCCCCACCTAAAGTAACATCCACCAACTTTGAAAGTTCTTGCGAACAATCGATCCACTAAACTTTAGCTTTTGGATAAAAGAGAAAAACTACCTTTACCACCTAGTAGTAATCTACTACTCTACCAATTAATATTAGCATTGTGACATACTATCTTTTATATTACATATATTGATATTTTAAAATATTGACATTTTTCATATTTATTAAATATTAATCTTAGAGACTCGTTGATTTTACATACATTTATATCAAGATTTATTTCAAAAATTTATTAAACTTACAATCAATGATTCCTCGAGTTAGCTCAATCTAATACAAAATTTCATAAAAATATCTTGAAAATCATAAAAATTGTATATAATATTACAATATTGCAATATTTTTAGCGTAATTGTTAAAACATACTTAAGCAAAGAATATTTAACAAAAAGACTGCAATTTATTTATAAATTATCTGTCGCTGCTAAAACCGTATTAATATTCGAAGCACGATTCCATCGAATCCAATATTTCATTGTAGCGATTTGCATACGATTTTCTTTGGCATTATTATTCGCGGAGCCGTTCACCTTGTACGCTCCGAGGCGCGCCACGTGTTACTTTTTCATCATACTCATAGTAACAGCGCGATATCAGCTTCGATCGTTGTTTATGCCGTCCGCGCTCAACAATCCGTGTGTGTTTGAGCGCAGGACGACTAGCGTATGTTATTATTAATAGACATTATTGCTAGCAGGAAAACGTGTCTCGAAATAGCGCAATTGTGCGACGACGAGGAGGCGGCCGACGTCCGTCATTATTCACTTTTTGTTGAAGCGCACTAGCATCGGACAGTTTGGTCGTTCGGTCGACGCGTACGTTTCCGCGCCACGCTTCGCTTCACTCGCCGACGCCGTTGTCATTTTGAGACCACTAAGGTTTCCGGAATATTAAGTGCTCTAGAACGAATCGCTAAATATTTCAGCTTTGAATTGGATGACTTTTTATTTTTTTACAGTTGGCAATTGGTTTCAATGTTATTTCACAGTAGGTAACTAGGTATATATCTTAATATTTAGATTTCGCCGATATTTAATTTTACCGATATTTCGCCGGTATGAAAATATAGTTAATTTCACATTAGTTCTTTGTTAGTAGTTAATACTAGTCTATATAACATGATGTCTGTCGTTGACAGCTAAACTAATTTAGACTAGTCGGACCATACTCGCTTCAATAGAACTACCGAGACGTATCCGCTTGTTTTTATTGCTTTGTAGGCTACTTTAGTGAGTCATTATGTTCTTATTATTGATCGTCTTTGTCTTTCGAAGTAGAAACCATATCGTTTTGATATTTCTTGAAGAATATGATAAGAATTCATTTCAAGTACCTACAAGTCATATTTTACATAGTGGTTATGCCGTACATTTGATTATTTAATGAAATAATCGAAGCATACTTATAATTGATATAATCGGTAACAATATAATCGGTACAAACTCATTATATATAATGATATATGATGACCAAATACATTATTTGGTGAAAACTCCATTTAACCACTTGAGAATCAATTAAATAAAAATAAATCTGATTTAAATTTATCTGTGTGAAGAAGTTTTAACTGGTCATTTTAAGTTGGGTTAGACTTTTTATGTTTAAGTAATGCTTTATCATTTAAAAAGTACTTGTAAATGAAAAATACATTAATAATTTATTACAAGGCACCGCGATTTTACATGTAAGTTTGAACTTGAAACTAAGCTAGTTCAGCATATCGCGAAACGATTGTACTATGACTGATGTGGTTCATGAATTTCATAATATGCTAGATTATTTTATGTAACTGCCAATTCTACGATATGAGCATAACATAATATACAAAGCAAAAATAGTAAATATTGTCAATATTTAATTGGATCGACGCCCACTGTGTGCCCGACCTTTCGTCACCTTCGCCTCGATTCTTGTTTGAAGCAAACCTAACGCTGTTATCAATACGTTATTGTTGCGCAATTCCCGCCGTTAACAAATAAACACGTGTTATCTCGACGGCATTCGAGAAGGTTCGACGCGTCCGCGTGGCGCTGCGCCCGCGCGCTTTCATGCGCACAGCGCGTTGCTGCCCGCGACCGGTGCCTCGCAATCGTCGCTTTGAACTCGGTCGTGTCGTGAAAGGCGACCGCCGCCAGCGGTGCATTCACCGCTCGCCGTGTCGAATTTATCGCGAGATCGATACGCGCCTATCTGCGGCACTTACCTGTGCTCACACGTGGCGGGGACGCGAGTGTGTGCGCGTTTGTATGGAATTTAGCGATTACGACACCCATCTACCGCCGAGACGGGCAGCCGGTGTGCCGGTGTGACCGCGTCGAAGACAATAATAATAATTACCGGCCTCGGTATTGTTATGCGTCAGATAAACACGCCTTGCGGCCGGCGCGGAGAACGTTCAGTGTTCCACGAGTGTAGTTATTGTTAGAAACGACATTATATTGTGTAGCCATACCCGCTGGCGGCCAATACGAGTGAGCCATTGTGAACGGATAGCTCGGGCGGTGGGCTTGACTGAAGGACTTATCAGGTACGTCTGTTGAGCTAACTTCACTAGTATCGTAAACAATAGCTCTCGCCTGTTTACCGAGTGCCAGCACGATAAACAGGTGAAGTGTGCGAGGGTTCGTTGGCGGCTAGGTATACGCGTTCAGTGACCTTGTGACGCGACGCCGAGCACTATCGGCTCGCTTCACGTGGCCGCAAAACTGTTTATTTTCTGATTAACTCGATTTTATGGCGTCGTTATACATATTGCCATATTTATTCATAAAAGTGTACTATCCGTTCATTTTGATAGAATCGTCTGACGTTCTGATTTAAACTCGTGTTATGTTATGTTGTTTGTGTTATCGCATAAACGTTGAGAGTTATTACGGCCTGTGTATTACTTACTAAACTAAGCGTGGTCAGCAGAAGTTTTGAAGTTCTTTGATTAAACTTTTGAAATCGTGCCGAAGTTGCCTTTTGAAGTACAAGGTGTTTTTGTGTTGCCAACTGTAAACATTTCTCATCTCATTTATTTATAAGGTTTTATTCCGGAGCTATATGGATTATGCATATATCAAACTTTGCTTCTACGTTCACAAGTTTATCTCAAGTTAATTGCGCTTACAATGTAAGCTCCAACTTTAGAACTTACAATCAAGCAGGAATATGAATAATTATGAAAGTAACATATTTTATCATAGTATACTACTTACTGCATTAACTTTCATTAAACGCACTCACTAATTTGTAGATACTAATTGTGTAACAGCAATACGTGTGTAGGAAGCGTGAATATGCGGAAATTGCATAATTTAAAACAGCAGACGATTCGTGTGTATGTTTTATCATGTTCATATGCAATAAAATGCTGACGCTCCGAATATGTGGCGTTGTGCAAATGTGTAACATGGAATTAAAGTAGGTATCTTATTGTACAAATTATAGTAGGTATAATGATAATATTTATCAATTTCATCTATCATATTTACTATATATATATATATATATATATATATATATATATATATATATATATATATATATATATATATATATATATATATATATATATATATATATATATATATATATATTTATATATATATATATATGTATATATGTATATATATGTATATAAATTATTTTTAAAACCTCTACAGATTGCGTTTAAGAGTGTTAGGTATTTATCTGTAATTTCAATAATCCAACCAATGCATGTATGACACGACACTTCATATGGAGTATGTGGTTGTAACGTAAGCAAGTGGAAATGTTTCACTAATGATGTCACATGTCACACTCGTAACATGTTGATAGCGTATGTAATTTGTTTTCGAGCGGGAAACTGATCGTGTTTTTAGAACATATTATTGTGATTTGACGTTTTTATGTCATGCACAATGGAAATGCGGAAATGAAATTTCGTACAATAATACAATTACGTATGTTATTTCTCTTAACGTAAGGTAAACATTGTTTATGCTTCGACAAAGTTACTTCCAATAGGCAGCTATTGTATTACTTTCCAAGTTTCCATCCCGTCCCCGTCCCTGCACACAGTCGAGCATTGTATCGCAATTCGACCTACGCCACTACAACTTTCTTTGATCCCCGAGCCGCAAGTATTTTCTAGGCTGCTGCCTATGTGTGCCGCCGACCACAGACCGGTTTTAATGCTAACCAGGCTAGGCCATATAAATAACGTCTGGTTACTCGCTAATGGACGTTATGCTGAAGAGTTGCTATGCTCTTGTTTGAAAACTAAGTTTTACGTAGTTTTCAAACTATGTACGATTATTATTATATACCTATTGTAGTTGTATTCCAAAGATTTCTGACTTGTCAGTGTTCAAGGGTTAGTGAAATAAGTAACTTAATAATCCTTTTATTGGCTTATTAGGTTAATCATTTCGCTAAGCACTAGGCTGAGGTCCGAGACCAGGGGTTATGAATATTTTTCTCACATAGTATTGTGTGATTGTCATGAATGAATATTTATATTTTATCTTGATGCCAAATTAACCTTTCATGAACGAATGTTAATATTAATACATCTATCTGTATCTTTGTCGTTGCTTCGTTATCACTAGTAAATTGCACTATATGAACAAGAAATTTGTTGCATTGTTACACAGAGTGCAAGTAATTTTCTAAGTAAAGTCTAAAATGTCTAAATATATACAATATAATATAGTTGTATACTAAAAATACCTACTTGATATATGTAAAATAATATAGCTATTACGCACATTAAAATTTTGCTATGTCACAGTCCATCTAAAAATATTGCACTTGGCACTGAATGAAATGGCGTTAACTCTGAGCCGACGCCAAACTATTCTTTTATACTACTTACTATACATCACATATTTCTCTTATCGCTCATATTTATACTGACACAATGATATTGATAACGTTTAAATATCTGCGTGTTTTTAGCATATATTTACTTAAGAAAGATATCTAGTGCGATGAACTTAACTTTTTTTAGATATTAAACAGAATTCTTAAATACATCATATTTTGCAGTATAGTTTCAAAATGTTACCCTTGCGAGTTAACCCTTGTTTGAGCAATTGTGGAAGTTTGAACGAGCACATATTTTGTAAAATTAATAAGTAAGTAAGTAAGTAATAGGTACATCGTGACACACGACTCGAACTGTAAGATTAGCTGTTGCAAATATTACTTAACTATTTAGATAATTGTTATTTTAACTGAACCTCTAGTTAAATAATATAATAGTTCACAGAATTATGGCTTTTAATTTGGCTACTATAAGAACGGATTTCTTATTTTACTTCCTAATACGCTGATGACACAAAAAAAATCCTTTGAAGAAATTAAAAGCGGCCATCTTAGTCTTGTGACGTGGCGAGCTGATCCGAGAGTCACTCGACCTCAGCGAAGGCCGAGCCCGGCGTTTATTGATTTTTTATGCGCATTGTCCATTTCATTCCTACCTACTCGTGCCGACGCACCAACGCCCTCAATATTTGACTCTGTTATTGATGGGGACAAAGGAACAACTTTTGTTGCATACCTACCTTACGAAATATACGGCATTAAGTTTTATTGTTACGATTTTTATTTAATGTCCAAACTACTGGTTCATTGCTTTCAAAATTGTGTTTACTGCATAAATTATTAGCTAAATTTGCTGTACCCCAATCGAAGCCCAATACGCAATCTGCAATTCCCTTTGAAGTTGCTCCAGTAATCCGCTCTCAAATATAACTTTGCAACTACGTGCAGTATTGTCGAATGAACTTGCCGTACTTGTTGAAATTGTTTTGGCTAATATATGCAGATGTGATGGATTAGCTATGGCAGATGGCATAGAAACTATCACGTAGTCAAATTGTTAGTTACTTAGTTGTGTATTTTTATTATAAACTATATATACCTACTATTATAAACATTTTAACAGCTTATATATAATTATTATAAATAATTATTTAATAGTATATTTAGATGTAATAAATATTCTGTAAAACAAATTTAAACATGTGTAGCTGGACAGCTGCTAGAGGAGGTACTTACTATACTTATTAAGAAAATAAAACCAAAATATGAAATGTGACATGCAGAATATGAACACGAGCGCGCCTACATTTGTAACGTTATAAATATCATCTACAAACTTTATCACTGTCCAGTTTACTCAGATATTTAGGTCCATTCTTCCTTAATATATATATATATATATATATATATATATATATATATATATATATATATATATATATTAAGGAAGAATGGACCTAAATATCTGAGTAAACTGGACAGTGATAAAGTTTGTTGATGATATTTATAACGTTACAAATGTAGGCGCGCTCGTGTTCATATTCTGCATGTCACATTTCATATTTTGGTTTTATTTTCTTAATAAGTATAGTAAGTACCTCCTCTAGCAGCTGTCCAGCTACACATGTTTAAATTTGTTTTTTTATATATATATATATATATATATATATATATATATATATATATATATATATATATATATATATATATATATATATATATATATATATATATATATATATATATATATATATATATATATATATATATATATATACGACAGTTGAAATTTTTTTATATTATCAGTATTTTAACATTTACATTTCACATTTAAGTGTATTTTTTCACCTATTCTTCTTGGTTTTCGATTTTAACCTTTTTGTTTCAAAATTATTTTTACCAATTCCTTTTTTTCCATATTTTCATAAGAAGATAAACAACTTAAAAAGTGTCGAAAGTATCGAAATCTTCTTGATACCATTTATCTGTCTAATATATATCATATAAATAAAATAATGTTCTTATTTGTTTTAGGTTCAAGTTGGAAGGCAACAAGCAGTTTAAACAATAAAGTAAGTAATATCTTAAATTACTGTATGTAAAGATAGTGTTACAATCTTAATTTGTATATTCAACATGAGCAAAATGATTGATCGTGCTTTCGATTTTTAAATATTGTTAATGGGACATTTGTTAGTTTCAACAAGATATAGAATTCTTAAAATGACCGTACTTATTAAGTTCTACTACAGAGGACGATTAATTAATTAATTGTACATACATTTTAACGTCAGGTGATTTCCAACTGAAAGTGCTATGTATACGTGTCGTTACTCCGTAATTCATCTCTGTTAAAATGAGTTTGTCTCGACAATACTGTCGATGTCTAGATGAACGTTAACCGTACTACAAATCATCAGTCGGCCCACTCCACGAATGCGCCCCCACACCACCGCACCCGGTCTTCTAATTCCCACCCTCAAAGGTCACATTATAACTGCCATACACGATTCTCATACTAACACTAATGGACTTAATGCTAGAATCGTACTACGATAACGGCTACCATCGAAACAGACCTTCTGAACACGATCATTAAACGTATATTTGTTGATAATAATTGAGATTGTCTGGCCGTGTGTGTGCGTGGTTGCGCAGTTGCTGGTCTGCCCTCCCCCGCTTACCGCATCTTGAGACTTGAGAGTTGGAATTTTGCTGCAACATAATAAGTACCTACTCATTTTTGTTGTACGAGTCTACTTATACAACAACCTGTACTCTAGTACAGTGTGAACATGCACCTTGACAAGAAAAACTAGACCTGCATGAATGTAGGCCGTGGCTATTTTAAAAATATTTTGTTTTATTATTTACACATCATTCATTAAACATACAGTATGTTTACTACGCGTCGTATAAGATGTATTTTTTCCGTCTACATATAGACAGCGTTCATTCTGTTATAGTATCTCTATATCTAGAAATATTTTGTATAACACAACCACACCACCACACGACTATATTTATGATTGGTACGCCAAACATAAAATTGAAATGTGTCCAAAAACGGCAGCTGTAAAATGTAGATAAGCGTTTCCCAGCTTACGGTGCTATAGTACTTTTTCCGTTAGGTTGCACATTTTTACGAGCACGCTCCACGGACCCGAATGGCGGTAATTTAACACAGGCGGGCGGACAGACTCTCACGACCGGTCCCCTACGTGATCTCCGGCGACGTTAGCCGACTCGCTAATAGCGAGAATGTAAGGCTTCAAATACACTTACTGCTCTATTCCGCGCCCGATTCTAAATCCTTTGTGCGGGTTATTACCATCTGATGTAGTTTCCATGTTTCATACGACTGACTATTTGAAAGCTGCAGCTTTTCTGTATTTATTCGAAGTGAATACGAACGATATTGGTGAATAGAACATTCCTAATTGGCTAGTAATATCTTTTATTTCTTATTGTCTTCGGATTTAATACATTTGCATGTAAGCGTCTTTTATAATATTCCAGTTGCGAATTAGATTGTCGCTAGTTGAAATGACCCGTTTCATTTATTGTGACCGGCGTCCATTAGCACCCTCGCCATCAATCTCGAACAATTACGCTCCAATTTATACAAGGACATACCTATATAACATTTTATAGAATTGACGGTCAATGTTATTGACTATTTTAATATAATACTAACACTTAACGCTTGGTTAAATCATATTTATAGAACACTATTGATGAAATATATAATAAATAATGAATGTTTAATAAAATATATATATCACACTATTGTTGCAACAATCCAAATTAAGCCAATTGGTGTGCTAAGTGATATTTGCAGGATTTTGGTACAATTGTGAATTGCTGATCAATCTCGGTAGTAACAGACCATACAATCCATTTAGTGAATGCTCCGCAGTCGGGAATCCGGTGTTCCACATAGCACATCCGATACCATTACGTGAATCGTGAGCCTTATTGCGTATCTCTCTTTGAATTGAACTTAGTACTACTCTATACGCTAAATGAAACGTTTGGTACGCGTTTACACGTTTATTTTTCTTGTATATTTCATCATGCGATTGCACTACTAAAGGCACACACACGATTTTATATAGGTTCTACTTTTATTACATTTTTATTTCGGTATTTACAGAAACTTCTATTTAAAAATATTCATATATTCATTACTAATTACCGGGTTTTATTTTTATTTTTAGCTTTTTTAGTGACGCAACGTGGAAAAGTTTATTTTTTGGTAACTTTGCTTTGAATAATTAACTAAGTGAACGTTCAATTCTGTTTATAAGGCGGAGTCTTTATTTTAACGGTCTTAGTTACGGTCCAATTATATCGTAATAACAAAAACTAATAAATTATAAATTTTATCAGTTTTAGGGTTCCGTACATCAAATTTAAAGAAATGGAATGTTGTCAGTCTGTCAAGACCATCTTCTCCAAATCACGTGAAATAATCAAGTTGAAGTTAATATCAAATATCATAGTCGATCACCTTTAAGTTAATACAGAAAAAATCAAACTTCAAAATCAACGCAATCAAAAGATTTGGGCGTAAATGCTTAATGTTTTGCATTTTGTATGAAAATCTCCGCGTAATCGAAGCGTACAGGGTACTTCCCGTTCCCTAGAATTATGAAATTTGACGGTATGTAAGAATTTATAATAACAAATAAAAAGAAAATTAGAAATTTATAGATATATTCCAGAAAAAAATCCTTTACTGTACTTATACTGTAGTTCGTTTTATACAGAATTAGTGTGTACGAACGCAAATTTAAGTTTGTTGACTTTAAATAGTTGTGTTTCACTGACCTAGACTTATGAAGTTTTATGAAAGACTAACAGTATATATAAAGAGGAAAGTCTCGAAATTGATAATTAATAAGTTTAACACAGAAAAAAACCATAGCAAACTTATTGTAGTTCATTTAATACGAAAGAAGTGGATACAAACGCAAATTTAAGTTTGTCAATTTTTATAAGCACTATTTTCCTCAGCGGCATACTTACAATCATGAAATACGCACGGATCCCTCGGTGCACGAGCACTGCTCGCACTTGATCGATTTTTTATGTAACATAACATCAAAGTCGTTGAATATTCAAAAGTTATCGCACCGATTACTGGATGATAAAAAGTTATCATTTTCATTATCAACTCAATTTATTAAGAAGCCATATTATCAATCTCATTTACATTTAAAGTATATTTTAACGACTTGTCTTTTTACATCGAATACCTGTGATAATTATATAAAGATGGCTATGTATGATATATCAATAATAAGTGTATTTAAATATAATTATTAATTATTGATTGAAAATATCAACGTTTAGATATTTCTAAATCTGCTCAATTTTGAGTTAACCAAACTTGTGTATTTGTTTGAAACAAAAATACTATGAATATGTAAATTTTACATAACATTATTCTTGTATTTGCTTGAAGAATTAATAATCAAATTTGAATGCGCTTTGAAGCCAAAGTGTTTGAACATACATTAAAATATACCACAACGCTGAACTAACTATATTATGTTAAATAAGGTGACAGGAGGAAAAAATATAACTATTATTATTACAAAGATAAAATAGTAACATATATTTTGTGACATCTACGATTTTTTTATTTCATTAAATTATCATATGAGCAATTGCTGAAATTGATATATACGGGAATTTGTACTAAGTACCTTATGCAAGTTTAACAGTAATTGACTCTCTGTGCTGTCTCGAAGTGCTGTTGTATTTTTAATTTAAATTATGCTAAGCATAAGTTAAGCTTACTTTGAATATACGTCTTATACGTCGATGTAATACTGTGAACATGCTTTTTGATAGCATTTCACTATAAGAACCTATATACCTAATAATAATCAAACAGTCTAAGATAAGACGATCTTCAAATGTGTACAGAGTATGATTACGGATCGAGATGTTTACTTAAACATGACGCAAGTTATGCCATGTTTGTTGTTCAAAGCATACAGGAAAATTAGTTACAGTGCTTTGCAGTTGGTGTCTCACACCTGTATATGTACGTACAATACCTATACAGTACTGTTTCATTAAAAAAAATCATTAGTAAATTAGTTGTTATTTTAATTTCTTTAATAATTATTTCTGTTACAATAAACTGATTACTACTACTACTAATTTTCCTATTGAAAAGGTATACGTATATATAATAAAATTCTGTAAATGATTTCAGTTCTGTAACTTAAACAATTTACAAAGAATATAAAAATCAAACTAATAAATATTCCATCTATCCAAGTAGTATAATAATGTCGATATGCTGAATTAAAAAAAATATAGTAGGTTTTGTCTATGCATAAAAACAGTATTCTTTATCTTCATTTTCTTTTCCTCATTTGAAGATAAATATGGAAACTTAGCTCCAAAAGTATACTTAACAAATAAATGGTTAATTATTGGAAATTATCAACCGTGTGAATGATGTTCGATGGCTTGTTGCTATTGAATTTAACATGGTATACATGGTACACATAGCTATGCCGTAATACAAAATATTTAAGTAAAATGTATTATTTTATATATACTTTAATAACTTTATTTTAATTAAGCATTTAGTAAACTTGTAATACTATATGTGGTTTTTTCTCTAATTGTAATAAAACACTTGTGCAATAGGCGAGCTTGTCTTTGTCATTAGTTCACGCCTCGTTTCACACGGTTTTGTATTTCTAAAGCAGTGACCATCATCTGAATTCAATACTTATAATATTTGTATATGTATGTGTGTGTGTGTGTGTGTGTGTGTGGTGTGTGTGTGTGTGTGTGTGTGTGTGTGTGTGTGTGTGTGTGTGGTGTGTGTGTGTGTGTGTGTGTGTGTGTGTGTGTGTGTGTGTGTGTGTGGTGTGTGTGTGTGTGTGTGTGTGTGTGTGTGTGTGTGTGTGTGTGTGTGTGTGTGTGTGTGTGTGTGTGTGTGTGTGTGTGTGTGTGTGTGTGTGTGTGTGTGTGTGTGTGTGTGTGTGTGTGTGTGTGTGTGTGTGTGTGTGTGTGTGTGTGTGTGTGTGTGTATATATATATGTATGTATATATATATGTATGTATATATATATATATATATATATATATATATATATATATATATATATATATATATATAAAGTAAACTTGGCTGAGTTCTTTCTTGCATATAGCTTTTACATTTTCAGTAATCTAATAAAAGTATAGTCAAAGCCCTAGATTCAGTAAAACCTGATTGATGAAGTTTTTTCGATCGGTAGGCCTGCGGGTGCTCTTCTAAATCGAACGACGTGTGATGAAAATGAAAATGCTGGAGGCGATGCCAACGGCCTTCTTACCGTCTTTGTACAAAATAATTATTTGGATATGCTTTATTAAACCTTATTTCAAAGGGAAATGTTATGAAATGTATTGGCGTGTTGTGGAAATTATCTTTGAAGCAGAATATTTTGTATTATTTCCTTAGGACGTATGTATATTATTTAACTTTGCATAGAATTACTAAAAAAATAAGTCATGGACATTTTGTGATATATATTATATAATAGTGTGGGAAGGGTCCGTGATAAACAAATACTGCTTTACCACAATTTACATTCCATACTATTACATATATTACATGTTATACTATTTACCTTAACTCGATAATTTCAATCAATAATGTTTGCACCTTTTTGAGACCTGATTTTTATTTACAAATAGTAGTTTGTGCAATATAATAATATTTATACACATGGAGGTTGAACGTACTGTACATCATACAGAGCTATGAATATTTTAGTATAATCGACTCATAAATATCGAAATAAAACTGAGTCTAACACTTACATAATATCCGCTCGAATCACCTCAGTATTTACAATTCAAATAGACATTTCCCATCGCAGTGGGCGAAACGGACCGGAATGAAAAAAATCTCGATACCTGGATAAATAAAAAAAGTTGGTTGAAACAAAACAAGCTATATTGAACTGGGCGGAATATTTAATGGTTTAGATCACTTTTCTAACCCCTTGATAAATAATGCAGACGATGTTTTTGTATATTCTGTTTGCAGGACTGTAGTAAAGATGCTTGCACATTAGAGGCACTATCTAGTTCACTGTCGAAATTGAAAAGAATATTCTCATAATTTCAATCTAATGACAAATTACTTCAGACTGTTTTTCACGTTGGTTTTTCAAGTAGGTCTTAGAATTGAATTTATGATAGTGAAAGAGTTTTA
This sequence comes from Dione juno, assembly GCA_037127375.1. NCBI lineage: Eukaryota > Metazoa > Arthropoda > Insecta > Lepidoptera > Nymphalidae > Dione > Dione juno. The sequence goes on from JAXRJS010000014.1 coordinate 1,487,120, forward strand.
AATATATACAAATAAGTCAACATGGAACTCTTTTTGACGATCACCACATATAATATAATAAGCATAAGTACATAAGTACTGTTTACTTACGCTAGTTATTAATCCTTAACGTTTGTTTGTGGTGTTGACAGAAGTTTGAAATAAACATTCAAACTATTTAAAAAAAATTACATACCATAGCTATGACCTAAAATACTCTTAGACTTCGATATAGATCAATGTTCCACACATTGATCTATGATTTGGGTGTGTGTATGAGTGGATTTATATAAAATTTACAAATGATTTTGAATGGATACTATGGTTAAAATATCTATACATATATATCTATATATAATATTGTTTTGTAAATTTTATTACATGATATAAATCGGTGATAATGTGATAACTGATAAAATTTTTTTTTGTGTTGACTAGTTGACGTCATTTGTATCATAAAAATATTGTTTCTACCGAACCATATTTAAACGTGTCGTACATTAACTTAATATTATCAGTCATATGGTATTCTAATACTTTACTCTAATATTTTAAGGGAAGCGAATTATAAAAGCTAATGATACCCATGTCTCAAAAAGCACCCCTCCTAAGTACTAATGGCATATATGCACGTAACAATTGTAAATTGTTCAAGCTACGCGGTTTTTAATCTAGTTGGTATTTTAACTGATATTTAAAACGTTTTTGTGCTTGGTATAACTCCTTTTGTTAAATTAATTTTAAAAAAATGTTTTATTATATATTTATTAATGTATAAGCCGGTTTTTCAACATACACGAGCGTTTATTATAATGCAAGCAAATGCTGTGAATCCGATAAGGTATATGCGGCTTCTTACTTAAGCGGCTCTACTTACTATGAGGTCAATTATAAATATTCATACACACACACATATATATATATATATATATATATATATATATATATATATATATATATATATATATATATATATATATATATATATATATATATATATATAATATTTACAAACTAATTCGTTTAAAGTTTAATTTTTATATATACATTCTTGTTAAAAAGTTACTTTTAGGACTATTAAACGTAACAAAGAATTCATATAAAAAAACAAAGAATTTGAGACAATTCTTTTCTCAAATTTTCTTTATAAAAGCATATTAAAGTAGAAAACTTTGTGTACTTTTAAAATATTGTGATATTATATTTAAGAACAGGTAGAAAAATTTCTATATTCCACATTGATATAGGTAGTAGATACTAATAATATATGTGGGTGCGAGTGGTTTCCTTTAGCTACGAAACACGACCCTGATAAATATTCAAGACACGTCATCAGTGAAATAGTAGACGGCCACTTTCAGATGCTGGCTAAATTTCGATCCTGCAATAAAATGCTTAGATAGCTTTTATATAAGGTAGACATGACTGTTTAAACATTTTTTTATTGTCTCCGGGCTTTTTATGAGTCGTTTACTAGTAAACAATAAGATTCACACTTATATTCACATTTATATCTACCTATGTTTCAGAATTATATTTTAGCTCTTATAATATTTCGGTATATATGTGACAGTCTATATTTATCCATTAAATATACATGATTAACGCATTCTTGTTTACGATTGCTTTCACAATATTATTTGCTATATTACAACTAATTTTATATCTCATAGTGCCCAATATATTGAAAATTATATTGAAAGACAAAAAATGATAAGTAGTAATCTTTTTAAAATCAAAAAATATAAAAAAATGTTTATATTATATTTGTTTTATAAGTTTTTAAAAACGCGTTTATATATTGTTATGCAAAATTTACACTTGCATTCCAACAGACAACTCATATCTTATGTTTCTGACCCACGTTGACCCGTGACCCGTTTCCCACAATTAGTATGCGTTCGCAACAATGCGCCGATATATTCGCTCTCAGAGCTCTGCGCCACCATTGAAAAATATTGCATTATTTAACATACAATATTAATTATTCATGTGATAATATTTTCTTTTATATCTTTGCTGTTGATTGTTGATCTAATGAATAATCTCTTGTTTATATGATTTAGACATAAAATTACGACATAATTTTGTATATAATGCTTATTTTTATTTTCTGTTTCTTTAATACTAATCAACCTGAATTTTTTATTGAGTTTTTGTATATGTTAATGAACAAGGAGAATATATCCAAATAGAACATGTAAAATTTTTTGTTGTGCTTTCTAGTTGAATAAAAAAATATCGGTCAAGTGCGAGTAGTTCGCGCTCGAGGATTCCGCACCAATTTCACGATTGTAGGTCTGTGGCATATATAACTTATAAAACTTAACTAAAAGTAACTTATTAACTTTGCGTATAAAATGAAAAATAGATTTTTTTCTTTGTTTGTAAGTAAATATATTCTCAACATGAGTGACAACTTATTGCCAAATTTTATAACTAGGTCCCCGCCAAGTACCCTGTAGGTTTAGATGACGCGGCAATTTTCATACAAAATGTAAAAAAAGTGAGCGTATCTTTTGATTGCGTTGACTTAGAAGTTTGATTTTTTTTGTAGTGTAAGGGACTATCGATATTAATTTTAGCTTGATGACTCCACTCCATTTCGAGATAATGGTCCTGGATGGCGGACAGGCACACAGACGGACAGCAAAGTGATCGTATAGGAGTTCTATTTTCCTGTTGAGGTACAGAACCCTAAAAATGAACTTATTTATGCAATCTGCTGTGATATTTCGTGAATATAATCGCACACTAAAGTATGTCATCTATTAGTTTCTTAAACAAAAGGAAAATACTCGTAAAATAACGGTAGTAAATTTTATATAAAATATACAATTATTACCGTGCTTAATTTGTTTTTGAAATCGAATTGTAGCCAATAATTACCAATTATTGGTTCGATTCACCCGCTCGCCTCTATTAACATACCTTAATTCGCATTACATAAATTTCCCATTATGGCCGTTGAGATGCATTTAAAACAGTTTTTAGTATATACAGTAATTAATTAATTTTTTGTCTGTAGGCATATATGATTTAATCTGTAAAAAATAGCGCATGATTTCTCATTATGTATGCTTAAACACCGAGGAACACTCATGTTGAGGCATGGTAGATAAAAATATTTCTTTTTTCAATTCAAAATTATCTTCATTCAAATAGACTTTTTCAAGCACTTTAAAATCGTTGAATGAACATGTCGCTTCCACTGGTTCGGAAGACAGTTCTGCTGAAAAGAGCCGGCAAAAACTGTTGAGTGACTCTTTTCAATATAAAAATTACAATTTTATTATTTGAAAGTAATGTAATGGTAACAATATTATTTCCACACATTTATGTAATTTAAATATTCTTCAACTGAGTAAAAACCTTTATTAACGCTGCTTTATAGGTAAATTTTGAAAGTGATAATTTTAAACTTATTTACAAGTCTAATGTGCCGATGTTTTTAAATTTAAAACATTCCTGCTAGACTTGACTAAGGTAAAATGAAAAGAACGTCATGCAGTTTTGAGAATTTACTTCATTGCGTGCTATGCGCGTTCATCTGACAGTGTGAAGTTATGATTATATAACTCATGTGCGTGTGCATAGCTTCACACACAGTCTAGTAGTGTGCGTTGATCTCTACAAGTATATAAATGTAAGTCGATATACAATTATATAAGTAAGTGTGCGTGAACCGTGCGTTCGAGAATACGACGCGGACTTTGAACCTTTCCTTCGCAACGTTAACGCGAGATGTGTAAGCGATGAATGGCAAATATTTTTTAATATTTATTTTATGATATCTTGCGTTACGCGTTCCAGTTACGCGTCAGTTATAATATTTATTAGTTTAATATATTTTACAAGTGTAGTGTAGTAGTGTCACAAGGAACGAAGAGTCTTATTCACGACAAGAAAAGCTGAATATGCAATAAAATGAACGTTATAAAATTATTTAAATTATCTACTCTGTCTAGTTACTTTTATCCAAATATGTGATTTAGTTGTGCACTATTTCATAATTTATGTGGAAACAAGTATGTTTTAATTTTTCCCTGGACCCAGCTCCAAGGATCAAGCTAACAGTTGCTGGCAGACGCTTCTTATATTACGACGCAAGCAGGTTTTACATGGTATAAACATGCATATTATAGTCATTAGTAATTTGAATGAAGTAATAAATACTTTAAGTACGCTGTATAAATAACTAAGAACTTCTGTTATATTTCTATTGCTTTTAAACGAATAAGAACTCCTGCGTATTCATTCTCACTTATTATTGTAACATTGAATTCATATAACTTTTATTCTCTATGAGTCATACAATCATTAAATGATTGTAAATTAAATTGTCACAGTGCTGTAGGTACAATTTGAAATAGGTACTTATATAACCACGGTTAGTCATGCTATTACCATATCACACTTCAGCTATTACCAGACTTAATAAACAATTTAAAGTTCAAATTGTGTATAATATGGAAAATGTATAGGAAATTTAATTTACATCTAAATCGTGACCTCATAAAGTGCACATTAAAAAGTCACACGCAGCGTTAGCTATTGTTACTCTCTGAACACTAGCGGACGTAATTCACTCACTCGGCTATTTTGGATTCGCTGACAAGTGAAATACTATTATATCAGCTTAGTTCACAATAAATTGGCGTCTGTTTATATTTGTTTTGCAAGCATTTGGCTTAGCTTTTTCAAATTGTATGCAGAACTTGTGGAATTTAAGCTATTCTAGGAAGCCAACCTACTCATTTTACATAATTATTAAAATATTATTAACATTAAATGGTAAATTTGTTTCCAAATTATGCATCTACTACCTATATGAACTCATATTTATGTTAAGCCCCCAGTTGTTGAGCACGCTCACAATAATGAAAGCAAACAAGTATTTCTTCCGCATTGTTAGCTTAGACGAACAATTGATATGTCAAGTAAGCAATATACTTGTAGTAGGTATGTGTATTTGTGTAACTGGCTGATGAGGGATGACTCAGTATAATCTTAAAATCGTGCCGGAATTGCTTAACGTGTTTTAAACAACTCAATTCTAAATTAATATTGGTGTAGTAGTGTAAAGCTAATCGGAACGTGACGGTGTCGACGTTGAGAAAGGCTTGTACATTTTCACAAAAACACGGTAAGAATTATAATTCATTCACACTCGCAAAACTTTATAACTCATCGCAAAATTTAAATAACTTTAAAATATTTGATTCCACTACCTTGCATTGGTGAGTTTCACTTGGACGAACCGGTTGGCCGCCTCTATCGCTGTGCCGTAACTTGTTCCACCCTTCGTTGAGTAAGCGATTAGGGTGTGGAATGCTAAAGATAAGTATTGACGTTTTAAATGATTGTAGAGTCATTTTCTTGTAAAGACCACGTCGGAACTAAAGGCATATTCTTTCTTTTTATATTTTAATATATCTTTTACTTGAGGTGTTAATTTGTTTTTAAATATAAAATAACGTCTTCAGCGATATAACAAGTGTACGTAAAAATATATGATAAAGTTCTATCAGTAATTTTATTTGTTCAAGTCGATGATATCGCGAGACACGTTTGTTTAGAAAATAAGAAAAAGAGAAACAAAATAAAAACATGTCCTCGCGTAGTTGTCTATTTCACACATGGCTTGTTTATTATTCTACACATGCTTACACTGCTGTATATGTTCTTTAGACAACTTACGACTTTATAATTTGTAGTCTTAGTTTTTATTTTGAACACAATTATAACAATTACCTTATTCCTTATTCCATGCAGGTGAATATTTGATATTGACACAAACGTGGCTGTCGGCGCGTCTTCTTAGAGGTAATAACTATCAGTTCAATGATCACTTATTTTTTTAACATTTACTATTATCGTTGGATTACATACATATTATTAAAATAAGTATTTTGTTTTATACTTCAAAAGAAATATATTCTCCAAAATCTGTTAGTCGTGCTGAAATATTCGGTGGACTAATAAAAACAAAAAGATACAATTATATTTATCATTTAAAGGCTGGGTATGATCAGTTTGTTGCGTGATAATTCATCACAGATTTATTAACTTTATATTTGCAGTTGGAATCGACGGCAATTAATGAATAATTGTGTATTTTAAAGTATATATTTTAGATACATGTGTGTTTGGATACAATAGAATATAATTTATATTTTTTTATTTTTGTAAAAAAATATGAAATATCTAAAAAGAAGGAAAATCATAAGCTGTGTTAGGAATTAAAACGACACAAAGAATTATTTTTTAATTTAATAATTTTTTTTTTAGTTACTACTATTATATTATTTAATGATATTACATAACAAATAGAATTAAATACAACTAGTTACAACATAGCAAGAATAAAACAATATTTGAATGAAGTATAATAACTTAGTTGTGATATTTTACGACAGTGGCCAAAATTTTGGTAGATGGGTTTATCTTTCCGATTCGTTTATTGTTCGGAAGCGTCTATGTGGAAACGCTGACAGAGCGTCGTTTTGTTGGCGTCGTTCCGCGACCATTGTGAATAAAAGTTTCATGTCGATGTATTTGAGATTTTGAGTTTCTATTTTAATTGTGATTTTCTCTTTATTAATGTTTTTAATACATTTTGTTAGTAATTTAGTGAGAAACATAGTTCTCTGCTATGTGATTACTTATTAGTTATTACATATCTTATTATGAAAGCTACAACATATATATATATATATATATATATATATATATATATATATATATATATATATATATATATATATATATAATATTATGTACGAAATATGTGAAGTGATCATGGTTTAGTTAGTTTGAACGTCGACCACCAAATTAAACGTATTGATCTGACAAACGACACTAGCGGCCATCTTCTGAGAATTCACAGTTCACAAAGTAAGAGGCGCGTTAAACTCGCCGATGTTCTTCTCATTGTTGCCAGGCGAGAGACACGATTGGAAACTAATTTTACCGTTATTTTTGTTTCTACTTGAACCACTCGCTTTAACTTCTAATATAGTTTATGCCTTAGCATCATCTCTTTTATGTTATCAATATTAATACTCAGCATAGACATGCATAGCATGTACTTACATTCCGATGATTGTATTTCTTGGAAATGCTAAATAATATTATATTTATTTCGATATTGGTGTGAAATAATTAAGTCACTTATTATCTATCCATTTTTTATCTTAATTGAACGTATCCGAGATAACATTAAGATACAACTTGAACTGTTTTTATTACAACTTCTGATTAGTTATGTATATCTAATGCACTTTGTGTTTGTTATAATCAAAATCAGTGAAAAGATGACAAGCTGTTTAGTTGTTCTTCTGAAAAGATTTAAAGAGATACATAAGTAAATAAAGTAACATGGTCGCAATTAAACCCAATCGTAGTCGGATCGCCGCCGCTAACCGCGCTCGCCGGTCCGGCGCGGGTGAACGACCCGAGCGCGTCCCCGCGATCGAACGCCTCTCCGCCCTGCCCCACTTGCGCGACAGACGTTTTACCGTACACTGTACAACGTGTATGAAACGCTTTATGTGCTACTGACTACTGTTGACTGTTACCGTAGTCAATATTTTGATAGGGACACCTCTGGTTTTATATAAGCTATTTGTTTTGATGCCAATAATAATGTGTCACCAGCGCTAACTATTATTATTATTATTATTTATTATATTACTTAATTAAATTTGTATGTGAATTTATTAATGTACAATTTTTAAAGCGTCGTATTATATTATTCAATTCAAAATATACAATGAGACACAAAAGTGTATAAAACCGTGAAAAGAAAATTGTTGTGTTGAGAAAACGTTGTGTGATTGGGTCACACAACTGCGACCGCGACGCGAGGACACGGCTTAAGTAAAGTGCTCGAACGAGTTTTAGAAAATGTTTTTTCAAATACTAACATATTAATTCTATTAACATGGTTTCATTTAAAAACATGCCCAGACTCTAAATTATTTGTTTTGCTAAATGGAAAATGTCCTGGACCTATTTTAATTTTACCATGCTGACCCAACTGCACTAGTTTTTAACTGTCGCGTACATTTGAATTATGATCTCTATTGCAACGTCGAAAAGATATATGTAACTCTGCATAGCCATTCATCGGTGTAATGTCGACGGTGGTGTTTTTTTTTATTTTTACGCAGCATTTGGACGCACCGTTCGTTCCTGTCTTGTTTTCAAGTTAAAATGAGTTTCATGTTTTTTTTATAACATAAAACCGTGTGTAACAGGTAGTTAAATGTTACTTTTAAATCTCGCACTATTAGTTGTATAATTTTTTGACAGCTCTGTTGTTTTTAGCAAACATACAACTTTAATTATCACTTTTATATATAGTTTTAAGTGTACGATTAAGATCTTGACTATCTTAATCATTAAAATAATTTATATATATATATATATATATATATATATATATATATATATATATATATATATATATATATATATATATATATATATACACACATAGAAGCACCGCTTCGAATTGACTAGGCAATTAAATTGTACATATATGTATGATATCTTTATTTTATTATTATTTGAATCCCTCTCTCTCGTCTGTCAAGCTAGATGCTTCATACAAAAACAGGACAAATATGTTTTCAAGCTGCTTATTGTCTGTAAAGTAGCAGCAACTAATGAACTATTATAATTAACAATTTGTATTGAGTTGAGTTTGACACAACTTACGTTATAGGAACGGAGTTGGTAAAAGTTTGAGCGCATACGAGTTGCAGCAAACTTGCTAGTTGCACGAGCCCAACTTCAGCGTTCAACTAATCCGTCAAAAACATACTGAAACTACACCTACTATCTTCAGTTTTAACTAACTTACTTTGAAATTTCCCTCGTTACAACACTCCGCCGCTTCCTGCTATGTGAAAGTAATCGCCTTTCATATACTTTGCTTTGACTTTACTCACTACGCTTTACTTGTTGCAAACAACTTTAGGCACACACCGCAGTTTATGTAATATTCTGTTTCTTATATTTTATTTACTTAGATAGCTTTAGGGAATAGAAGAGAGAGTAGTGATCACAGCCATTCTAGTATTGACATGCTCCTTATCGTTTTAGTGTAACCGCTCAATTATATATACTATATGTTAATAACTCACCGATGCTAATGTATATTAACATCACACGAGGGAAATGGTAATGGTATGGTAATTATCTATTCAAATGAATCAAATTAATCGTAATTAAAGCATATTTTATTAGTAATTTATATTTTCGCCAATAGTAAGAGGAATAAATTATTATTATTTCCCTGCGCTGGCAAGACAAATCGCCGAATTCTGCCACTCAAAATGACAAACAGTGATTGAAAGTTGTTTGTATTACCACTTGTTACTGCACTAACAAGATGTAAATAAAGTGAACTAAATATAAAAATTTAATCATTATTAAACTAAAAATTTTATGTTTAAACCAATTGATTTTATATAGTTATCTTATCACGTGCACCCTTTACTAAAAATGAGATTATGCTCTACGTCTGTTTCGAAATATGACTGGTAATGATAATAAATAATTGGGTAATTCGTGTCATACGTTCGCTCGTTTAATTAAACATTTCAAACTTGTCTGAAATCTTAAATATAATTAACAATGTTGCTTTCATAACAAAATATTTAGTAAATATGTATCTACTACGTACTATGTCTTTTACACGTGTCTATGTTATTAGCTTATACACTTTGTTTATATTAATGTATTAATTAATGGAAGTTAATAAAAATTTAAAACAACAGGTGTTTTGAATTTTAATTTGAAACAACATTAAAATAACGTAATAAAATAGTTTGTTGAATTACTAAAAAAAATATAACAGAAAGACAGACAGAAAGTTAAGGTTTAATCAAGCTTCTTTAATGATTGCATTACACAAATGTTCATATACCTGTGTTTTTAAGTTTAATTTGTTATCGTTATAATTATATAAGCATTCATTATGCTACATATCAAAAGTTCTGAACGAGTTTGCCCAATATTGTTGGGTAAGTATTAGTAAAGTACCAAACAGACAGGAGTCAGTGGGGATGGGAAACTTAGTTGCAAAAGATTTAATGGAAGTTAGTCCCGTCTTTGTCTAAGTTCGCTCGTCGCTCGTAGCTCGTCTGGTCGCGCACTCGCGCCGCTTTCACATTCATAACTTTGAGGTACCTACCTATTTAGGGCGCCGAACAAGCCATGTTTTATATATTCTTAACAGCCGTATAATTTATTTTTAACGCATTGTGTGTTTATATAAGAGTTTATATAATTATAGAATGTTACTAATAATTAATTAGTACATATATTTGTATTATACACTAAACTTGATTTTAACATACAATTTACATTAACTTTCAATTATGTAAGTGTATGTCTAGTAAGCTAATTGGAAGTTGCCAGAGTGTAAAATGGTGCTCCCAAGTAAGTAATATTTTATTCAACAAACCAAGGTTAATGTACAAAGAATTCACCTGATTTAAAGAAGCGTAAATATAACGGAAACAACCCAGCGTCTCGACTTGAATCTATTTAGCTATCATTAAATTTACATTTTCGCGATTCTTGCGAATCTGTCAAGTGGCAGCCCTACGCGTAAATGTATATCTAGGGGTTAGTCTGAAAGGAAGTTTTATTGCTTGTGAATTTCATTATAACTTTGCTAGCCTTTCTCCTCTTTAACGGCTTTTAACACGGATTGTTGTCTAATTTGCACGAATTATGTCAAAATCTCTGTAAAAATAGTTTTATTTGCGTTACTTATTATGTTGTTATTATTATGCTAATTTCATCACAAATAATAAGCGAGCTGCATATTGCCTATTTAAAAATCAATGATTATATTTAGAGCACGAACATGTAATAATGTGGCATCACAAATTTCTGATGTGAATAAAAATTGTAATAATAAACATGTTCTGCAATTGATTTAACATATAAATGTTTTTTTTAGTCCTAGTAACCTTGATGCTACTTGTTGACCCCGTTACGCACGACCGTGAATATTTATTGATACATACACGTAACATATATCTCATTAGTTGCACTGACTTATTGTACCTATATGTAGTATGCACTATAACTAGGCTTACGTTTACTATAGCAGAGTAGTGCGTTATAAATAAATATATACGTTATACAAATGGAATGTAGGAATAGATTGCTTTCTTTTTAATTGCATTTTATGAAATATTTTTTTAAAAATAATAAGGAAATTAAAAATACTTTGAGTAATATAAATGTAATATAAATCACATGTCATCAAATATAATCTAATTAATTCAAATGAATTTGAAACTATTCCAAAATTCAATTCAATTCATTAGTGTTTTAGGTTTTCAGTGCTAATCTGCGCTTTCCGTATTAGCGTATCTAATAATTCAAGGAACTGAAATAGATAGGTAACTAATAGTAAATGTAGCAGCAGTCACTATATATATCTGATTGGAACGAGATTTCCTCTGAACTCGATAACACGCGGATTGTCTGTCACTCAAGACTACGGCTGTAAATTATTGACGTTGGCTGTGCGTTCCTGCACGGTAATAAGAAAATAGAAATCGGGTCCAGCCTGACACTTCTGTCCTTATTTAGTAGTGCCTTCGCAGAAATTATCGTATCTAATTAAAGTAATGAATAATAATAATTAATAATATATCAATACCTATTACAAATTAGACAAATTATTGTTATTAACATTATATGACTAAGAAGTTGTTGTTGCATGCATACAATTTTTGTTTTTGTACGCAAATGAAGTTATTAGCACCATGTATGACAGCATATTGGTTAACATAGTTTTGGCGCTAGGTCAAATGTGTTATGTCTAACAAAGCGGGAATTACAATCGATACATACACGACAGTTGTCTGTCGTATTATCTGACGGCTGTGAGTTATTACGTTTGGCACCATTTCATCTTACATGTTCTCAGACTACATATCTACGTATATTGATATGACATCTACTGATAAGGTTGTTATAATTTCGTCATGATTTAATTGGTTTATAAAAGGGTAGTTAGATTGTGTGTTAATTTTAATTTTTTTTGTAAAAGAGTATAGGATTTTGTGAATTACTTTTTTTGTTAGAACATCAGTAAAACGTTTATATTATAAAAGAAAATTATTGATTATGAATCTACAACCATCGCATTCTCGTATCAACTGCAACACAATCTTGCCATATATTTATATGTTTGCTAAAGTAATAATTGCAGATTAAGTGATATTAAAGTACTTTTAAAATATAACTTGGTCCTATATTTACAGTTACTTGGTCCTATATTTTTCCTCTAAAACGAAGGTTATTTATTAACCAAGTGTTACTTTCGAGAATGATCGAATTTAGAATTACTTGCGATTATACTGTGAAGTGTAACTTGTAAGTTGTGGCAGTGAAAGTGGCTGTAAGGAGACTAAAATAATGGAGTGTATTTATGAAATCAATAAATTTTGTAAATATTAATTTCCTTGTTTGGGCATAACATTTGTATTTCATTTGTTAATATTTTGATAATGTTAATAATAATTTGTTTAAATACAGGCTATGTGGTCTCGGCTACTTGTATTGTTTATGTGTATGTGTTTCATTAAGTAATAAAGAATTCCAGAATGCAGCTTAGAATTTTATTTAAAAATTCTACTCAACACGCTTATTTTGAATTGAAACTTACTGATCTCAACAATGTAGTAGGGATAACAAAACGTTTTAAATTATAAAAAATAATAACGGATGTCACGTTTTCAAGTCGAAGACAATGATCGTCAACTCGCTACGGGTGCTATACCCTTGTGACTTCGCAATCGATAGTTCAAAGACCTCCGCCAGCCACTAACATGTTATTAGGTTTTGAAACCGCGTAAGTACTGTGTGACCCGATAAGAAACATGCTGATAGCATTTATTGTACACATCTTGTGTGATTATATTGGCTCAGTAACATATAAAAAAAACAAACATTGTTAATATGGTTACTTACGTCAACTTCTAGATATTAACCACATTACGATATTTAAATGATGTTATACTAAATTAGGTATACCAATATATTATATAAAAATTAATTATATTGCTAATAAGATAAATATATAATCTTATACATACTTGTGTTTTTTAAACTTCATAGTTATTCTTGATACCTGCTGCAGAGATTACATCTCCCTCAAGTTTTCATTGTTCTAAAAGTACTAAACGGCCATCTTCCGATAATATCATAGCTCTTTTCCTGTAGAGACTGCGAGATGCCTTGATTAATGCGATAACCGCACAAGTCGTTATCTACTCCCATTTATCTTTTAATTGAGGAGTAATCTCGAGTATTATTGTGAGACTACAGTAGAACTGAATATTGATGGTAACTACAAATGCTATGTGGTCTTGCAATAGGAGCTATATTATATTGTTAACATTTCTGGCATTTCCTACCTCTTGGGAAAAACGAGATACTCTAGGACCAGTTTGTTGAGACACTTTCAAGACTCGTTTATTCAGGAACGCGTTGGCGTATCGATCTATTAATATATTTCTCTGCACTCCATTAGATCAGAGAATATAGAACTTCTAAGAACAACAAAACAAAAAATATACCTACACATTTTAGTTTGAACGACTATTGTAAATTGTCTCTTGCCGTAGTCCTAATATCATGAAAAATTAGTTTGAGACCTCGACGCGCAAGCGATTCGCACTTGACCAATTTTTTTGTATACGTATTTTAAATACAAAGTTATAATAAGATTAATTGTTAAATTATATGTCATGTTTATACCATATTTAAATTGAATAAAGGTAACTTATAGTTTTTAACTTTTTATATAGTTAAATACTTCAACTTTTCAGTATAAAATATACAGTATTTATTCTTGCATTTAAGATCGTCGCCGGATGCGATCAATGATGCTTTCAATTAAAAGTTCCTCGAGACCCGCTTGCTACGTTCTGTTGAGTTGTCTGTCGGTCGCTTTTTGCTTAAAACTTTTATTCCCATAGCGTTTTATACGTAGGTTAGGTACGTAGTGTGTTACTTAACTTAACTTTCAATGTACACTGTTATTGGTTTACTGTTTACTGAAGCTTATTTAAATATGTATTCTTGCTGCTTTAAATAATATTTTTGTTGCTGGAGTGTTTTTAAGCAAGATTTATTTGATATTTTAAATTTAACTACTATTTTACCTAATGTACTATTCGTACTTTTTGTACGTAACATTAAACATATGTTACTCTATACTTGGCGCCGGTGAGATTAATTTTTTTGCCGTTTACGCTAGTTCTATTTGTGCAAATCAACAAAACTTATAATGTAAATATAATACAAATGGTAACGACATTGAGCTCCATCATTCTAGCTATTTCCACTTGATTTATATTTAGATACTTGCATTTCGAACAATTATTGGATAAGGTTGTGTTGCTAAGTGCTGAATTAGACACGCCAAGATAAATATATTGAGCACTCTATCATTCAGCTCGCCGTTTGCTCTAAATGATGGCATGTTCTATATAGCGTACTTACGTCATGAGGGTGTTCTCTTTTCTATATTTGATTTGATATATTATTTTGTAAATCTACAATAGCATTATTTACATACCTACATTGAATGTATGCAACTATAATTTATACGTAATCTTTTAGTACCAAATTGTAGATGAACAATTCTAACTCATGAATGTATGCATTAATCATTTGCTGTCTATTCACCAAAATTCGCCAATATTGTTATGCATACCTAATAATTACATTGTTATCTTTGCTTACGAAATTAAACAACACGTATCGATATGAATATTCATGTCTGAGCTGCACGAACTGAAGATGTAGCAAACAAACTACTGTGGGACAACATAATCTATTTATGACCAATTTTACTTGTTTCAGTATAACTTTGTACATATTTAAAGCTTTAACTAGTATTTATTTTAAAATTTAAGACTTGCGATTTGAGATTTACCTCATTCCTTTTTAGGCTTATCCATAATAATTTTAGTAGATACTATGTTTACTATAGAGGTCAATATTACTCTTGAAATTCAAAATTCTGTTTAAGTGAATATTATGTTATTCTTTAATATGGGTATTTACCTTTATTAAAACAGTTTTAGCAGTGAATTCTGACACATTATTACGTAAATGTACTACCATCTACTTGTATTATTTATACACGCCTGTGTAATTCGATTATGACGGTTTTTGTTGTATTATCGTCGCCATTCTGACATACTATGACGCTCCGTGGCGGAAACAATACAGGTAACGTTTGAATCATAAAGTTTACAATGTCTCCCGTCCCTGCTTTATGGCCCGTAAAATATTACCCCGGTCTCCGCACAACACTATAAAAATAATCTTCTGGAGTGCCGTTATAGTGCAATGTAGGTCGGGTTTGGTAACTTGTGTATCTATAGTCTGACGCAGTGTAGGGCAGACACTTGCTTTAATGCATTTTCGTAGGTATTTAAGTGCGGTTTTTTTTGCTAAAGAAAGCTATTTTAATTGTGACTCAACTCAACTCGTGTCCTTTACATAATTTTAAATCTAGTCTAGCTAAACATTACGCTACATTTGATGAGAACGCACGATCATTATTGCCCATATAAATATATTTAATTCCCATATGATTTAAAAGTATTGAATTTTGTATAAAGCTATAAAACATATTTATTGCTCGATTATTATTCGGCAAAGCCGCGTGCAAGCAATCACATCACACTTGTCGTGGTGTCATTTTGATGTTTACATTTTACGCCGCTCGTAAAATATGTTGCAATGTAAACGAATTTCCAATTCAAATACTCTCATCTCATCTCGACCACACCTGCATTTTATAATTTATGGTAACATTTTAATAGCGGTATATTAGACGAACAATAAATAAGTTTCTAGTTGAAAATTAATTAGTTATTATTTCTAAAAAAATAAACAAAGCATTCGACTTTTTATATTGTATACAATCAAAATTCTATTATTAGACATTTGTAACAAGTGAACTCAAAGTCTTAACTTAGATTATGCTTGTTCCAGGTGTGGAGTGAGCTCATTCGGCTCGCAGGTGTGTGACAGTGTTGAGTGCTGTGTAGTGTACGCGTGTGTGCGTGCGCGTGTCGGGTACAGTGACTGTGTGTGTGCGTGCGTGTCCGAGGTGGCGCCGACGCGTGCGTCAACTCAATGCCGGTGCGCCGATGGATCGGTGATCGCGGCCTGACTACGTCACAAGAGCAGCGCTGGTAAGTTCAAAACAAGCATAATACATATAACAATTTCAAAGTCCAAATTGAATCTTTTAAACAAATCAAATCAATACAACATAATAATATGTAAAAGGACCGATTTATATATCACAAATCAAATTATTGATGCGTAAACAAATGTAAAGCTCAAAAACTACGTACAAAGTATGATCCATTATACTGTTCCATCTGACCCTTAATCCCTGATTAACGAAACCCACCTCGAAAGTATAACCTTGAACTTATCTAAATGTTATTTCTGTGTATACGCACCAGCCGTATTAATGTCTCTCACGCGTGATTCAACAGAAACTGACTGGCCTCGAATGTGATATTGATATATGTATCTACACGAATATGTTAATCGACTTTGTAGCGTGCTCAGTAGTTTACGTAACTCGTTCATAATAGCAATCTTCTTTCAAACTTTAATTATTATATTAAATTATCATGACTTGATTGAACAACCGCCATAATTATAAGTAAAATGTTGAGATAACGAGTCTATCATTTACATTATTATAATACCGACACTTACATTGAAATCAATTTCACCTTTTATTGCGTATTTCAGACATATTTCATATAGAGACTGACCTACTTTTGTAAATGGATGTTCTTGCGGAATCTACGAATTTCATTCAATTCGCTCACCCGACCGTGATTCTTTACATTTCTAGAATTCGTGATGTTTTACAGTGAAGTAGTATCGCACGCGTTTGGTATATTTAAAATATGTAAATAATTTAGTTATAAACGCACAATGTAAGAAGCTCTTTCAGTAACTAAAAAATATAGATTTGCTATTATTTTTTATTAAAATAATATTTTATTTTATGAATACATATTTACACATATTATACATATTTAATGTAAGATAATAATATTAATTTCCTTAATTCCTCTTCCTACGTACAACTACGACTGTTTTAGATGGATACATGTGTACACTTTATTACGATCACCCAAATTTTCATATCTACAAATATATAAACCATTGCTATTTATTATAAATCGGTTTGATTTGGATTGATGATGATGGATGGATTAATGGATGGCTAGTGGATATTTTATTAAATTAATATTAATAAAAACGAATCATTAACTCGTTATAAATATAAATTTTAATATTTTGTCACATATAAAGGCAATGCCAGCCAAATGAAGTATGCTAAAGAGGAAATAAGTTTTCGTTAATTAATATAGTTTTATATTATACTAGTAGATGCACACAACTTCGCTGGCATGGAGTTTATGATCCTTGCCACCCGATTTTCTTATTTCATATATCTTAGCTGCACATTATGGTTCGTGATGAGGTGTTCCAGATCTAGGATTTCCACATGTCAAAATTGCGCATCACGCCAAACAACTTTTTCTTAACTACCATTTTCATATATCATAAGATAAAGTTAGCTCATCATTTCTTATAGTTTAACTTGTCTACAGTGGTTCTGCATCAGATATACTAGTCCTCAAAATCTATTACGGCCTAAATCCTGCCTTGCCCAAACAGATTCACTACAAAAAAGTTTCATTTAAATCCGTCCAGTAGATCGAATCAAACAGACAGAAAAAAAGTCATAGATTCATATTCTAAAAATCATAAATTCTTATTCTATTTGTATTAGTGTTTTTAAATTTCTTTAAATGTAATTTGTGCAAAAATTTTCGGCAGTTTTTCCGTCCGGAAAAGAAGCGTCACCATAAACATATCATGTTTGTGGTGACTTGTAGTTTAGATGATCTATTACAATACACGTAGATTACAACGAAATGTACCTGTAATTGTATTTCCAAACCATTCAGAAGTCTTTGAAATATACGCTCTAAATTTTATTCAAATCATTACAGTTGTTTAGGATTTGTGTAGGATCCCAAAATAAAAAAAGTTCTACAATACTTATAATTTATTTTAAATCGTAATACCTATTCGCTAACTATTAATACTAAGTATAGTATGGAAACGTGTGCATTCATTACAAGGTCATGACAAGTTACATATTTGCTCGAGAGCTGAGATAACGAGACATAACCGTTAATTGATACCGAGAAACATAATTACCCGTAAACAAAAATATTACTGCCAGTTGAGAAACTCACAAGTGTTGAAAAGGAAAATCTACTTAAATGAGATTAGTTTTCCATTGTTTTGTCCCATTAATCTTATCAACATTTAAGAGGATTTCATTTTTTGTTTGATTTATTTAAATAAGTGATGTTTTTAAAAAAAATTTAGTTGTGTTATTCTTGTATCGACTCTATTTTTTATCAGTTGAAGTAAATAACAACCTGAAATAACAGTAGTCGTGTTCATAATATCCTAATGAGAAAGAAGAAATAGCATATCATTACACGTTCAAAAGAAAGACTGCGTGCATGCGTATGATAACGTCAAGATAACGTTACAACAGAAGTTAATTGATTTCAACAAGTATTTTGCGCGTAAACGCGTACAAGTTGTAGCCCCCGACTTCTCCTTCTTTTACGTTAATTTGTACGAAAAATGTCATGTTCCTGTAAGAATTTGAAGAAATCTTTTCTTAGAGAACCCCTACGATACCCAAGGCAACTTACAAAAGGTACCTGAGGTAACCTACATGCTAAATTTCAGTGTTCGGTAGTTTTATATATATTGATAATTTTTTTGGATTTGTTGTTTCTTGGATTTGTTATAGATAACATGATTAAATTTAACATAATAGTTTTCTTTATCGTTTGACGGTTACTTTCCGAACTATCAATGTTCTTCATGTTATCATTATCTTATGCATCCGGTTTATAAATTTAATGTTCGTAAAACTTCTTGCAAATCAGTTTATTTATCTTTCGTTTAGTTCGATTACTAATATTATTAACTTAGTAAGTACACTACTATTTTTAACAAAAAAATTGACTCATATTAGCTGATACTTATATGAAGCAGTTTTTAAAGCTTCACGTTTTATCCTGTATATAGCAGAGTAGTCCGATACCTAGACACAAACCCAGGGTTAAGAGATTGTTCTCCACTTTCCGCCTAAATTCGAGACACTGCATGTGGAGTGGCGGAACTCAAACTCAATTGCAGTTTTACCAGAACGGTGGAATAAAAATAATCCATTCTCAGAGTGAGGATAGTATCAACAACTATCGCGATTGTAATATCCGACGCTATCCCAGTGCGCTATTCTTGAGAATATCGCTCAAGAATTTAAATTTATTAATTATTATTTTATATTTTCCTTGTATTTGTACTGCTTAATGATGCTTACATAACATTTATTGATATACGTACGTCATTACGTATCTACTAAAGAGCCATTGTTTTGATTATATAATGACCTAGATTCATGATATTGTTATAACGAAAATGTTCCGTATCTTATAAAATATTGAACTATAAAAACTGTGATCATTGTTCCAATTCATGAAATACTGTTCGCTTTTATTATATGCGTTATTATATAAATGAAAATATTTCACTTAAATTATAAAAAATTAAAAATGAATAATTTTGAAATATCTCTGTGTGAATTTCCTATTCGTAGTAATTTCTTTTTTTATATAAAATTACCTAAATGTATAAACAGGCTTATGATCTGTTGTGTATTTTATTCTTGTAAATTAGTCTTTTAACTTCTGTACTTGGTGTTTATATCAGGTTGCATTTTATAATTCTTCACTGTTATTATGATCATTATATTCCACCAACTTTCAATAGTTATATCATTAACTTAGTATACAACAAGCACTTAATTTATGCATAAGCCTCATATTCTTATTCGTACACCTGTCTAATAAGTATTAAATACAGTTATTTTAAAATAGTAAACAGTCATTTAATTATAAATTAATATAATTTGTGATGTAATATCCCACTAATGTATAAGCTTCCAATTATCACAACAATGTAAGTTGCGTTATCAGTGCCCATATGCCATACACATAATAGCAAGTATAAAGAATGACGCTAATTAACATAAACGATCTAATAATGTAGCAAAGTAGGTAATAACTTCTAAAGTAGATCAGTAATTCAACAAGTTGTGTTTCTGCCCTAGGTAAAATGAGCGCGGCGAGACCGACAGCGATTTGCCAACAACAACCCTAATGACATTGAAATTGTGAGTAGACACAGATAGATATTGATTATTCACTCATTCTCAATAATATATAATGTATAACGCAAGCCATACCCATATAATCGATTATGACGTGTTTATGTAGATTTGATGATTTAATTGAATCAAGTATAAAGCTACAATACGGCTTTTTAAATAAATATAAAAACCGACAGTACTTATTATCTGTGATGTCGATCGTCATTTGCAATAATCGTCGCCTGTTTAGTATTACATTCGTCAACATTTATAAAGTTACTAATTTGCACTTAAATGTCTAAAGTGTGTTTCGTGAAACTACTTTCACATGACGCCGCCCTCGCCTTACTATTAAACAGAATAAATAGTTATTATTTATCCTTAAATCCTTAAATAGCGTTAACAGAATAATAAATTTGACCATTTTGTACTATTCCATTCCACGGTCATAATTTTCTTATTGAGTCATGAGACTGGATTTGATAGATAATTCAAATTCTTTTATTCGTTATTTCCATAACTGTATATTCATGCATCCAAATCGCTTTGGCAGAGTTCCAGATATCGAACAATCACATTCTACACGCTGCCGTTTGCTTCGCTCTGCAAAATTGATACATTGAAACATGCTAGATGCATATACAAATTTAAATCAATTTAATACTGTTATTTATTTGAGAGCATTTTCCGTTCAGCATATATTAATCTCCTTTTATATATATATATATATATATATATATATATATATATATATATATATATATATATATATATATATATATATATATATATATATATATATATATATATATATACATACATATATATAAAGTTTTTTTGTTAATTAGTTTTGTTTATAGGAACGTACAGAAAGCATTCAAATAGTACAGTGAAATTGTATATTGACGCGCTTTTACGCGATTTTTATTTTTATAAGTTTTATTTTATTTTGCATTGTACAGCTTGGCCAATTTCAAAGGCTGTGATAGTAAAATTTGCAACATTATTTCTCACATTCAGTTCAATTGAATTTTATGTTATATAAATACCCATCCATTCCGATACATACCTATAGGATAATGGAATCTTATAATTTAGTGCCAACATATAATACACGTGTAAAAGGTCCTTGCCTGTATATTTTGTATATTAACATAATATTCATCTATACTATTTATATACAAACTTATATTTACTTATTAAATATGTTTTTTTTTGGTATGTTACTTTTTGTTGTGGACTTTAAGATAAATTATAGTTCTTTATCCCCAATATTTATTAAGTTTGTAATTTATGAAAAAATATTTAATCACTTTGTTTACTACGTGATAAACTAATGAATATGTTGATATTATTGAAGTTAATGACTAGAAAATTGAACGTATGAAGTTTTCGTACATATATTTCTTGTTTAAATGAAAATTTGAGGCTTATATGTAACTGTCTTTTTTTAGTGGGAAAATAAAATATAATTATTATGTATGACAAGAGTTTTAAATTTTCCGTGCACATTTTCAATTGAGAATACATTCCAACAGCAGTATAACTGAACACGGTCACGTAATAAATGAAACGTTATTTGCAGGTGACGCGCTGCGGAGCGGTAATTAAAGCGGCTCTGCCGCTTTAAATGGACAAACGCAAGATGCTGCCAAAGAGAGCGCGTATGGATAGCATGCGGGGTCCGATCGCCAATGGACCCCTGCAATCAAGGTGAGAATATTATAATTTAATTTGTTTCATATAACTTGCTTCAGGGTATACAAATAAAATAACTTAGTCAACATGCCTATTGCGAAACCTACTTTAGAATCAATTTTTTACTAACCAAGTTCGTATGGACTATAGACATTTGTATAATTAATAACGACGTTCACTCGGGCTAAGTTTTGCGCTTTTCCTGAAGTTTTATTAGGCGCTGCTCGTTAATTGTATATTTATAGAAAACTTATTACTTATTTCTAACACTTAAGCACTTTTTATAATATTCATCTTTAATCTCAATACCCACGTATTTTAGGATAAAAATGAAAGAAGTTTTTAGTCTCAACATTCAACTTTCAAGAAAATAGCGTGCTGCAATCATCTACTGCAGTAGAGCGCATTAGCTTTTTACTGGTCCGTTTTATATGCTTCAATATGTTTTCTCGGTTCTTATGCAAAGTTGAAACACGCTATTACCATTCAACTTTGTGTACATTGAACTTGGTATTCTAAATAATACTAAACAATACAAACAAAATGAACCAGATGTGCTTCAGAATTCAAGTATTTGTATGAACGCAGATTAGAGGTAAACTTTAGACATGCAAATCCGTAAAATTATAAGTTAGTTCTTTTTTCGACTAAGGTATATTGACTAGTAGCGGTATTTTAAATAAGTTTGATTATCGTTGAATATGCAACGGTACATTTTTTTACGAAATTCGTATAGATATGTAATATATAAATCTTTATCATAGTTTAATTTAAAAAAAAGAGATGAACGTCTACCTATGGATTCTAGCAACTTTGTAAAGTTTTTAGTAGCTTCCATTATCTATAGAACTGAATAAAAAAGCTATAACGTCCACGCGAACGTACGTATCATATAGTGTATCTATAGTAGGAAATGTTATTTTTTTTGTATTGCTACCAAGATTTTTTAAAATTAATATCTTAATTTTAAAATACTGCAAACTAAAAATATTCAATTTTAATGCAGTAGGTATATAATATTGAATAATGCAATACTACTCGTATATTCGTTACTTTGATACAACAAATATTCTAATTTGAATATATGTACAAAGTAGTAAATCTTAACATACACAAAATTGTTTGTTACATCAGGATATATACGCCATTCGTAGTTTATTTATCTGAATCGTCGAGGGTCATAAAGAGCGACGAGAGCACTTGCGGCGTCGGCCTCGAATGTCCTTGATATTTGCCGCGCGCCGTAAACTCATAGCCGTTGATTATATTATTATTATTATTATCACACCGAAGGAATACATACATAAATTACATAACTCGTTTTATGTCGGCCTCTTTGATTGTCGGCGCCGTTTATATAAATTATCCGTCGCTTTAAAGTATTTAAAACAGTTAATTCAGTATTCTGCTTGGTGTCTACCTACTTACAGTTGATATTATTATAGAAGATAAAAAACAAAATAGGTTAGATTAAAGCCTAAATTATATATTATGACAAAAATATATAATCAAGCCCTAGCTATGAACTGATGAGAACGATAAGTTAGTAAATAAAGGTATAGACTATAAGTGTTAATACATAATAGGGGAAAATATAAAAAAGCTTTTTAATGTCCATAAATACGTGTTACTTTGTAATTATTATAAAGAAAATGTTGATAATGAGGTAATATCTATTTTTACTACCAACCATGATAGCGGTTCTTAGGTGCATCTTGACGGTGGAACAATTAGTTCGAGGAACTTAAACCTATAAACTTCATTTAAATTAAGTGATATTTGTATCAAGTACAAAATATATTTTAAAATTGCGTTTCAATTTTTTCCCTGAAGTGCTTTTGACCCAAAGTCATTAACGTGCAGAACTGATAGTCAGCTATACTTCAAGTGATATATATATATATATATATATATATATATATATATATATATATATATATATATATATATATATATATATATATATATATAAATATATATATAAAAGAGTAACATTAGAGGCTCCATAAAGTTGAAGTTAAACATACTTCGACTGTTCATAAATCATATAGGTATATAAAGTAAATTCCCTAGTGTCAAAAGTAAATCTGCAATGCGTCGTAGGAAGGTTAGAGATAGGTCAAGGCGGGACGAAAATGGCTTTGATGCATTTGTTTCTTTAATATGATTTCTGTTACGTGTGCTATAGTATTAAAGAAATATACAATGATAAATTATAAATCAACTTAAGAGAAGGCATTTTAAGTGGTAATGAAGATCTTTAATATTAGTTAGTAAGTGCTAAATGTTTTAATGGCTTGTGTGTAAAACGCACGTTAATACTATCTTAATTGATATTAGATTTCTTTAAATTTCTTTCACTTTTAAAAATTAAGAGTCAAGCTTATCATTTCAACATATTTAATAGATTTGAATAGTAGTGTTGCATGACAAGAGTTAATTCAAACCTCATTAGTAGCGTGTTAAGTCGACACGGCACGCAGGCGCTGAACGAAATCAATAGGTCTATTAAAGACTGCTACTTTCAAATACAAATTCGAAACTAATGGTAGGACGGTAAACAGACGGTAAACTTCCGCATTTCTATGAATCCTTCAGAAATGTGTATAAATTATACACATTTCTGAAGGCTCCGTAAAGATGCGGAATGTTATTAATAAATGTACAGTTTAATTCGCAATACCTAGTTAGTTTAAGACAAAGATATACCCTTTATATGTGTTCCGTAAAAAGTTGTACGTAACTAGAATTATACTCGAAAAAACAAGAGGAAAAGGTAATAAAATTATGTATCACTTTCATCAACAACACACACACACACACACACACACACACACACACACACACACACACACACACACACACACATGTGGTGTAGATAGTATCTCTTTCGGAGAAAACAAATAAATTACCGTTATAGCTACTCGTATCAGCAAAGTAGTTAAGCGATATCGTTGATAAACAATATGCTCATCAAAGATTTCCAAGTATCTAGCCTAATTCACTTTGAAAGTCCGCCGAGTTCTCCAAATCTAAAAAGCCTCGTCCATCGGGTTTAGTTAACTTATTCTTTTCCCGCGCTAATCCTATTTACTTTCCATCAAAACTTGCCCAAAGGGGTTGCTTGGCGATACGCCGCTACCCCATCTCTTTGTTTGTCCCCAAATCTGTTTTCGTCTGCCCGGCAAAGTTTCACGAAATTCCGTAAAACTTCCCCCTTCGGAATTACTTTCTCGTTCCACCCGCCTAAAGTTTCGGCGGCAATAATAATAATTCTGCTTTGCTATGACGAAAGTTTAATTTATTAGTTTAATCGTACTGGCGCAGCTCTAATTATTCCGAAGCCTGGAAGGGTCCACAAATCGTTTTAATCTACTTCGTATCCCAAGTAGCCGATATTTGATTTGGAATCCAATTTGTCCGACGATTCGATTTCATCGTCGCTATCCCAAGGATCCAGCCAAAGGTTGACATTATATAAGTATATAACGATATCTCCTGTGTGATTTATGTCGTCTTTAAGGAACGCCGGGTTTCGTAATAAATTTTACTGGCACATTAGCTTTATTCGAATAGGAAACGGATTTTAGATTTAGTAGTAATATTACTAATAAAGACAATTTTGAATGAACTGAAATCATATTCTACGGTGTTCATTATTACGTGCTCGTTTACGCTAGGAGATTAATTTGAATACGACTGTTAGGCATTTATATATATAAGAATGGTTAAAAGTGTACATGCTATATTCTGAACAACATTTAATGTCATTGTTGAAACATTATGGTTAATTAAATTCACGTGTCAGTATCCTGTATATTGATCAGAAATCGACACACACACGACTAACTATATCTCTATACTAACTCATTACGATATTCTTCATGTTTAACTTCGATAAGTTACGGTATTAAGATTTTTTTTAAATAAAACAACGATAGCTATCATATCATATAAACATTGAATAGTCTCGTTTGTATAATAATCAGTCAATTGGACGGATGGAGTTTGGAGAGTTTGTGAACAGTTCGCTTCTAGCGAAAGTAAATAATGCAATGAATTCTTTGTTTTATTGTAGTAATCAATTTTTTGTGAGCTTATATTCTTTTAATTAAATAAGACAACGAACGACCATTTCACATTTAGCTTATCTTCAATTTATTGATAAATTTTAGCTG
This sequence comes from Dione juno, assembly GCA_037127375.1. Lineage (NCBI taxonomy): Eukaryota > Metazoa > Arthropoda > Insecta > Lepidoptera > Nymphalidae > Dione > Dione juno. The sequence continues at coordinate 1,513,313 of JAXRJS010000014.1, forward strand.
ATATTATATTATAACTTCACACAATTACCGAATACTAATACGAGTTAATTATTTTATTTCTAGTAACAAGACAAACCACTAAACACACAATTTCTTAAAAATTAAGGGGAAACTGGGGAAGGGTGTGTTTTAATACCGTCTACTACTTATGTGGGAAAATGCGTGAAGCTTTTATATATGTAACATATATATGTTTTTAGTTTAATTTCTTCTGTTCCAATTGAAATAGGTACTTCTACTAACTAGGTTATCGTAATATTTCATAAGGGAAAACCTAGAAAGCCTCATGTTTATTACATAATTATTTTCATTGAATATAGTAATTAATGAAGGGGACGTATTATTTGTAATTTATAATAAAAAATATATAAATTATAAACAAAAATAATTTAAATATATTTATACAAAACTAATTTTATAATTTAAAAAAAATTAATCATCACTTTAAGAATAAGACTTCATATATACATTTTTAACAAATTTACAGTATAAAAAATTCGTATAGAACTAATGAATTTGTTTACATGGAAACAAACACGTATTCAATACATTCCCATGGAGAATGTGTCCCACAATTAGTCGCAAGCGAAACAATTCTGCTTGATTAATATGCACTGGGAATCGCCTACAATGATGCAACAACTGTACCTCTATGTTTATATGTATATACGTTATGTAGTGGATTGTTTGGGCCCGTAATTGTTCGACCGAATTGTTGTTAATATTGAATTAAGTTAGAGTTGAGTTAAGCTTACATTTGCTTAAATCAACGTGTCTATTATATTTGAATAGTATAGCAAATTATTCATTCGTTTTACTTATTATTTAAATTATTGTTTATATATAGGTAAGTCTAAACTTTTGTTAAAAAAAGGTTTGCACTTTTCACATGTAGGCTTAGTTTACTACAAATATTAACAGCTGCTGAAAACGCCATCAAATAAAATATTGTATTTTGTTAATTTACCTCTATGAGCTCATTACCGTTCTTCTTCTAAAAAAAAAACTTCTTTTTATTAATATTCAAAACTATTCATATTAACTATTGTGAAGCAACAACAAATATCAATCAATAATGATAATTTAACAGTACTTACCGTGGTACCACTGCTACTTTACACAAGCCGCAGTCGTCTTCAGGATTGATTAAATCAGTTAGACACTACGATTAATAATAAAGAAAACTCACAAAAATTTCATTGGGTTCACTATTAAAGTAATAATAAAAGATAAGTGGTTTAAATCAAAGAAAGTGTCTTGAAACTATAATATATTTGATGTCACATGCATACCTTCTGTTAATTGTTTTCAGAAGTTTCAGACTGTTTCCTGTTTATTAGCATAGGTAAAAGAAGCATAGTATCAAGGCCCTATGTTATCCTGTTATCGGCCAATTTGCCGGACATAGCGTGTTGAGTGGCGGACCTCATTGCCACTTATTGTCTAGCGCAGCGGATAAATAATAAAAAATGTAATATTATCATTCCCCTGAGTACGTATCGAACCCACCCTATCGCGATATCAGGCAGACATCCCACGGACCCACGTTGTTGTTAATTAAAAAATTAAAATAAATATTGTTTAAGAGTAAATATTTTGTATAATAAATGGTATTTTTATAGTAGATGTGTATTTTTTAAACGATACAGTAACTAAAGTTCGTATATAACAAATTTTATTATGAAAATGTAAAAGTGCAAATATTATTGATGTAGATTCTTATTAAATTTCCTTGGAAGAGTAACTAAAGCTTTCCGTTACTACACTTGAACTATTCTGAATAATTTATCATTCATAGTTCCATTGAACAGAAGGTATACTTATTACTTGTATTTACTTTGTGCATATTTTTATGTATTTTAAAAATTCAATGCGACATCCATTATTTAAGGAAACAAATCTTTTTTTAGTTTTACTTATTATTATATTCATATTTATACGTTGTTAATATTTTTCAGGCCCCTAGTGGCACTCCTCGACGGTAGAGACTGCACCGTTGAGATGCCAATACTAAAAGATGTGGCGACAGTAGCGTTCTGCGACGCTCAATCAACGTCTGAAATACACGAAAAGGTGCTAAATGAAGCGGTCGGAGCTCTTATGTGGCACACAATCATACTGACCAAGGAAGACTTGGAGAAGTTCAAGGCGTTGCGGATCATCGTCCGCATTGGATCGGGCGTTGATAATATTGATGTTAAAGCGGCGGGGGAACTAGGTGAGTGTCTAGTGTAGCCTTAATTGAGATTGTGGTATAAAAAAGTGTTTTTAGCTTAGTTTAGTATTAGTATTAGTGCCCTATATATTTTTAAGTATGTTTAAGTGGATATCACTTAAATACTATGTATTTACCATACTACTACTAGAGGACTTTCATCGCGGCATAAAGTTATTTATTGTTACATGTTAATGTTGTCGTTTCTTTAAATTTACACAAACCGAAAACGGAAAAGGAAATGCAAAATAAAATGTTTATTTGACAACAGAATTGACAATTTTAAACTACGATTTTTACGATTTATACAAATATATAGTGTAAAATCGTTTCATTACTAAATAAAATATTCTTATTGTAAACACATAATCTTATTGTATGATGATTTTTTTTTTAATAAAACTATATATCTAATTTTCAGGTATAGCTGTATGTAATGTACCGGGCTACGGCGTCGAGGAGGTGGCGGACACGACGATGTGTCTGATATTGAATTTATACCGGCGGACGTACTGGCTCGCCAATATGGTGCGGGAAGGGAAAAAATTTACAGGTGAGATTTATAAAGAAACTACTTTCCTTTAATATAACGACAAAATGGTGTAAAGTAGTTGACTAATGGTGAACTTCAGTAGTGGTCTCTGTTTATTAATTTCTAAACAAAGTTGTTGATACAAAAATTGGAATATTAAATAGGTATAAACAAACAAATTAATAACAATATTATAATCAGATCAGAGATTCAAATTTCACCGTGTAAGTTATCCTTAATTATCCTATTTGTAAGAATTTATTTGATATAGAAGTTTATGGTTGTCTGACAAGTTTATTATTATATTTTGAACAAATATTGTAAAATTTACTATAAAAATATTAAAATCTAAAAATTAAGTAGAGACAGTGCAATGAATTGGTTATTAGATTATGAGTTTGGTTCATTAACGTATTTCATAATAAAAAATAAATAATAATGTATTATAATTATGAATAGTGAATGTGAGTGTGTATTTAAAATTCAAATTACATGAATAATTCATTTAAATGCTAATGTTATACGTACTTGTATAAGTTATATTTTATTTCAAGCATTTCGTGCATTTGCCATTTGTAGTTATATATAATATAACTTAGTGAATGTGGCCATCTGATTGTAAACACGTTAGCTGATGGTTCAATCCCAAGTCGGGGGGTAGTGACTTGTGTTAATTTCAGGCTTTAACTATAGAATGGCATATTGACAATAGTTTCAGCCTGCCTACTTTGCTGTATATACAATAAAACGTATACCTGTTAAAAAAGACTCATATTCATACAAAAAATAATACTTGAGTTACTAAATAATGTAGAAAGAAAGTAGATTTGTAGTACAAAACTCATCTCCCCACCAGGTCCAGAACAAGTACGTGAAGCAGCGGCTGGGTGCGCCCGGATCAGAGGCGACACACTCGGCATAGTGGGGCTCGGCCGCATAGGCTCTGCGGTGGCATTGCGCGCCAAGGCGTTCGGGTTCAACGTCATCTTTTATGACCCCTACCTGCCGGACGGGATTGAGAAGTCTTTGGGTCTCACTAGGGTTTATACGCTTCAGGTAAATTATAAAAATAAAAAAAAACAAATGATGTATTCAAATTGTGTTCGGTGTAATCGGTTTTTGAATGAATATCAAAAAATGTAGATGTTTAATTTTTTTTATGATAATATAAAATCATTAATGTAAAATAATCTGGTAATATTGCCTAAAAGAAATTCTATGAAGTTCTATGTAGGAAAATACATTTTTTATTTATTAGTATATATAAAAGAATATAGTTGTGCACGTTTTCTTATGTTCATCATATTGTTTTTTTTTATTATTCTGTGTTAAAGTGTACTTTTTTCTTTTTCAGGACCTCCTTTTCCAAAGTGACTGTGTTTCATTGCACTGCAGTCTAAACGAACACAATCACCACCTTATTAACGAATTCACTATCAAACAAATGCGCCCAGGTAAGGTTTTGTTTACTAAAAATGATTTTATTTGCATTCTCTATTAGCCTAAAACATTAAAATATATATGGTCGTCTTATGTGTAATTCAATTTCACTCTAGAGTGTTTGGATATAATTTGAATTGTTTCGCTATTTAAGTAGTATTCATTGGAAAACTTAAAAATGTTTAAAATAATTACAAAAATATTACAATTTATCTATTCAGTAATTTATAATGTTTATTGCCGTGTTCGTACAGGAGCGTTCCTCGTGAACACGGCGCGCGGCGGGCTGGTGGACGACGAGGGGCTCGCGTCCGCCCTCAAGCAGGGCCGCATCCGCGCCGCCGCGCTCGACGTGCACGAGAACGAGCCTTTTAATGTTTTTCAGGTTTCTGTTGTTTATATTATTTTTATAGTGCTTATTTTGATGCAACTAAGTTCTCGCTGCTTTTTGTCTATTAAAATAACTCATGCTCAACACATCGTTCAAAATTTCCCATCGCTAGCTACAACTTTTTCACATCTTGAGCTATAATGCCGTTACGATAAAAGCGCTCTTGAGCGTCTTTTGGGACTATCCACGAACTAAGCCGTTTTTCGATGTCCTCATATGGGCGGAGACCATGTGCCATGGAACTGAACAAGTAATAGTCGGACGACGCTATATCTGGAGTATATGGCGGGTGAAATAGGACTTCCCATTTGAGTGTTTTTAGGTAGGTTTTAACGAGTTTCACAACATGAGGCCGAGTGTTCATCATGCAGTAAAATTACTTTTTTACTTTTTGTCATATTGTGGCCGTTTATCACGCAGTACTCGGTTTAGTCGCATCAATCGAGTCGATACCTTCGTTTGGATTCAACAGCTCATAATAGATAACACCAACCTGGCCCCACCAAATACATAGCATTACATTCGCAGCGTGTATATTTGGCCGAATCGACGACCTAGAAGCATGACCGGGTCCTCATGACATTCTTTTCTTTTGGTTGCTGTGTTGAATCTGTTTTTATTCATACGTTATAATACGGTGAAGAAAATCCTTCCTCTTTTGCCGCTGGAGCAGTTGTTCACAGGCGAAAAAACGACGCTTAACGTCCCTTGACTTCAAATCAAAAGGAACCAATCCTTGATTTTGAATAATTCCCAACGTATGCAATCGCTTAAAATGGCTTGGCGGGTGTGTAGCTGCTAATACGGAAGCAAGCTGTTCTTGCGTTTTGCACAAATTCTCATCTAGCAATTTCTACAATTCAGCGTCTTCGAATGTTTTTTGCCTTCTGTCACGCGGACGATCGTCAACATCGGAATCTAGCTAATTTGAGGACCGTCATAGCGCAGAGGCACAGCGTCTGCCTGTAAACACGAAGGTTTGTGGGTTCTCGATTACCATGAGGGGAGAATCTGGTAACGAGGCAAAGCGTGGCGTTGATATCCGCCACTTAATACGAAATGCCTCGAATGGCGGAGACTGGGAAACGGAGTGTCTAAACACTAGGTTCCTTCGACCTAGTGCTCCCTCTGCCTACCCTGCTGCTATACTGCTTTGTGCGGGATACAATGTAAAGCTAAATAAATAATTAAGCGACGGAACCAATCGTGGCATGTTTTTTCACTGAAAACAGCACTTCCGTAAACCTTTTTTAACTCTCGATGCGCTTCAGCCGCCGCCGTTTTTTTGTATGAAATAATTGGCAATTGGCACAAAATAAGACATTTTCACACAACTAAAAGTATATGACGCCACAGTGAAATCACTAATGTGTCAAAACGGTTTGTTAATCATATGTAACAGTTTGGTTCAAATGTCAAATCGAACAAAACTTACTGATGAGGCCCATCTATTGACTAACAACGAGAACTTAGTTGCGCACACTAAAATTTTGCTTGGAAGTGGGAAGATGCCCACATCTTTTTTTAAGGGAATGGTTTTGGAAATTTTCGTAATTCCCGTCACCAAGCGTTATGGAAGTGGGCCGTTTAATGCATCGTAACAGTGAGCTCTCTTCCCTAACTCCGATAGAAAACTAATTTCATAATATTCAAGTAGTTGTTTCGAGTACCTATAAATGATCGAAGTAAATATATGTATCGAACGATATTACAGCAAGGACCGCTAAAAGACGCACCGAACGTGCTGTGCACGCCGCACGCGGCGTTCTACTCCGACGCGTCGGCGCAGGAGCTGCGCGAGATGGCCGCGTCGGAGATCCGGCGCGCCATCGTGGGGCGCATCCCCGACTGCCTGCGCAACTGCGTCAACAAGGACTACTTCCTGCCGGGCGCGGCGCCCGTGCTGCCGCCGCCCGCGCCGCCCATCGCCGCGCCGCAGCCGCCGCCCACCGTCACCTACAGCGAAGGTACAGCAGGCGGGCAGGGCTCAACTCATCAGACTCCTCAACATTGATAATAAATTATGAAATCCATATCATTATTTTTCATAGTATTGTTTTTTCTGCGTCAATAACTAGGCGACGTGTACTTTCCCACATCATTGTGTTGTCAATCATTTAAAATTTTCCCTAATAAGATCGATTAAATAAATCAGGTTCCGTTAGTATTCATTATTATTATGTAATATATATTTTCTTATTGATTGTATTTTTTGCTGTGAAAAATTCGCTTGTGACCTCATCGGAAATTTGCTAGTCATTGTGTGTAAGCATAATCGAGGGGCGCTCAGTTTTAAAGTACATGATCTCTATAACATTTTGGAGGCTATCGTGACATATTGACTGACACACATATTAGGTTCTTCATACACCTCAATAATTACAGGTATGAACGGAGGCTACTACGGCGGAGGCACGCAGGCGGCGCACTCCACGACGGCGGTGCACGACCCGCCCGCGCTGCCGCCGCAGCCCGCGCCGCAGCCGCCGCCGCAGCCCGCCATTACCCTCGTGAGTATGCACGCTCGTATCCCCAAGTGGACATATGCGCTTAACTTCGACCTTTCGACTTATGTGCTTCAAGTGCTTATGTGCCAAGTGCTTATATGTATGACGATACTTATTGGGGTACGTGTCATTCTGTATTACGTACCGCAATAATTGAACATTTTTGACCTTGGCATCCTCGATGTGGCGTAGTATAACGTTTTCCTGTATCCTTCGAGTGATGATTTTTATCAAGCCATAATATTACTGTCACTAGTTACTGTATCACAATACAGTCAAGGGATTCCCCATAATTTAGAACCATAAAGGTTTTTCAATGCCAGTAAGGTATTGATCAACTTATGGGGGTTAGAAAATGGTTAAAGGTTATCAAATGGGCTTGGGTCGATAGTATCATCATAGCTCTAATTTAGCAGAATAGTTTCGTAACAACATATCTTGATTGCAGCCGATCAACACTTCGGACCCGGCTAACCACCCCATGAAGCAGGAGAGCTCCGACGTCCACTAGGCGACACGCTACGTTACAGTACCGTATATCGCAGACAAACCAACAAACAAACAATAGTTTTATTGATTCCATCGCAATATGTCACGAGTACGTGCCGGCTCGCGGCGAGTGTTTGTGCTTGTGTGCCTGTGTGCCTGTGTGCCTGTGTGCGCGCGTTGTAATTGTGTTTGTATCGGTAAGTTGGACAGCTATTATGTATAGCGGCGTTTAGCGACGTGCACACGCACACGCATACGCATACATACAAACCGTTATTTTTAAGTATCGACAATGGACTAGAATTTTATCATCACACTTTAATTATCGATCGAACAGAGGACTTGTGTTTTTTTATTTGAATGAATGTACAAAATCATGCTTTCATTTGATTATTTTTTTTTCTTTTCTAAATAGAGTTAAGTAAAGGATTTGTACATGAATGTAACACCAATTAGACCGAAACGCAATAGCGGGCTGATATAACAATCCGAATGAGAAATTGGTATTTAAAATTAGTATTTACTTACAGTTTAGTTTAATGACAAAAACAATGTGTATATTTTATGAGAAAGTGAAAAGTTCTTAAATAAAACTATTGTTTTCGGATTAATGATTCTTGTGTTTTATTTTTTTATCCTTAAACCAATGCAAAGAAGATTGCTCTTGTGTAGAAGATTTCCTCAGGATTGAAAAATAATAATAATTGAAATGTAAACGTTACATTAAGTAGGTATCGATCCGAGCATCGTTAGTTATTGCGCTGCCAACTGTGTCTTGGGAAAGAGTTCACAAAAATAATTAAATTGTACATTGAAGTACTGTTTTTAAGTAATTAAACAAAAAAACGTGTATATGTTTAACTTACTCGTGAACTTACTTTATTCTTACTCGTGAACGATATGGGGAGTTTTGTAATTTGTATGAAATATTCATGTGTCACACATGTGTGTAAATAAGAATTTATTAAAGATTACAGTTATGACTACAGGGGGTGAAGACACATGTAATGAGATATCTGTCTTCCGTGATTTAGATAACAATAAAACTATATTTAAAAAATAAATTTATATTGAATTCATGGATTTTTTTTATACTTGAACAGTAATCAGTTCCTTTTCGGAAACAAAACTACTACACAGTTCTTATTGTTTATTTTCAATAAATTTTATTTTCAATAAAAATGTATAAATAAGTTGTCTAGAAAATAAAACTAAAATGGCCTATGAAACATTTATTGCACTGGTAAAATTCATTTAAAATCAGTCTTCTATTATATAATGCTATTTAAACATTAATGATATTGTCATAGTATTTGTATATATTATTAATTTTGTTTGTATACAATATGACATGCATAAAATCTATTATCAAATATAAATAATGAACTACATATTTGGGCTCAATTTGAAGCGAATAAAATGAATACGAAATCTATAAATTTTGACATACACAACTATTATTTAAATATGAGGATGTATATAAAAAGTATCCAGTAGTAGCAATCCAGGGAATATGGAGTGACAAGCATTAAAGGATTTAGAAATCTTTGTATCCATAATAACAAAGATCATCCCCTTTCAATGGGTATACAGAAAGAATTCCATAAATAAACCTTATAAGGACCAAAACGAACACACAAATTAGGTAATGTCACGTTGGGGCGTGACGGGCGTGGCGGGCGTGGCGGGTGACGGCACCCGGAGCCGCCGCACCTCGTCCGCATCCAACGCACGCTTTATTTCGAAATATTTCTGTTTAGTTGAAGTCAGTTCATTGTTCACTCTGTCCAGCTCCAAGCGTAGGTCAGTCACTTGACGCTCACGCATACTTAGTTCTGAAATATTAACAAACGCCTACAATACTTCATTGTTATCATATACACCTACACTGATATTAAAAAGCTGTAGAGTTTGGTTGAACGCGATATTCTCAGAAACGAATACTTCGCAGTTATTTAAATTATTTAGGCGTTAGATAATTCGTTTTAGACGATGGCCTTATTAGATCAAGTTGATTGTTTCGATGTAACCACTGCACCTGAGACCGGACTTACCTCGGGCACTTAGAATGTGGCACTGCCATGATCTACTCTTAATTTTTTCATTTGACCTCGCAGGCGAAGCCGCAGGTAAAATTTAGTTTTATAATAATTAAGTGTTCAAGCAAATGAAGGCTACTGCGCTTCAATTTACCACTGGTGAAGCTACGGTAGCGTGAGTATCTTTACAATGTTACATACCACTAAACTGTTTTTGTCAGCTTTTATTATGATAAATAAAAGATCCAAATGAACCAATGCTTGTACTTTATAAGCTTAGAAAAATTTATCTATCCTTTGCTTCCTAACAAAATGGTAAATTGTCTCAATGAAGTTAAAACAAAATTTAACACTTTTTCATATCAACAGTAACCCTGTTTCCCAATATCTAAGTTACGTCTAAATATTAACCGTGTTCAGATTAAATTCACAGCTTCACAGTTCCACGCTGTATTCCAATTCCCAATTTAACTGTGCGTTTACATTTCGGTTTTCTTTGCAAGGGATTTACCTACTATAAAATTTGCACGTGTTATAAGATTTACACAAAGTGAACATTATTTACCTACCTGCAATGAGACACTTCATTTTATTCGTTCTTTGCGCCAGAGCTTTCTGCGTCCTGTTTAGTGTTTGCTGAAATACAAGAAGATTAATTATTATAAATATAAAATCTATACAAAATTTAACGGGATTCGAACTCGCGACTCGAGGCATCCATTCTGATCGAGCTGCCTCTAAATTTTAAAACGCTAATTACAACTATTTTACGTTTTTAGCATATTTAAAAAACGTAAATTTAAATTATTAAGTAGTAGGTACCTATTACTTAATCTAAATCAAATTAATGTTACTGTAAATTTAAAACAAGGATCAGAACATAGTACCAAATAGAAATAATTTATTAATACTTTTTGCACCGTACTGTCTTTTCTCATAATGCTTAGTAATAGTCTACTATATCCGACCGGATGCCTGTAAGAAACTACTTGTAGTAATAATTACGGCCGCCATTGCGCATATTATGTTAACTTAATATTTTCTTAATATTTCTGTAATATTTTATGTGCAATAATGTATTATTATTACTATTATTATAAAGCTAACTTAAACTCAAAAAGTGTGACTCTGTATGAAAAAAACACTTGAATTGTTACAATTTCTTAATAATGCGTAATGTGACATGTCCCGGGAAAACGTTGCATTCATCACTGCGTAAGATTTATTAATAGTTTGATATATTCATTATATATATTCATAATAAAACTATTTTGTTCTTACATTATGTAACTAAATAACAAACCACATATAAAATACAAACTTGTATTTCGGGACTAGGTTGTAGCGCAAGCATATCTTTGACGGCGGTGTACAAATTCTTGGTCTCTTTTAACTCGCGATCCTTTAGCACTAACATTTCGCTCTGGGCAAGTACTTTTCTGAAATTGTAAATATTCAACCTTTACTGTTAAAATAAGTCTAAATAAATATAAAATATTTTATATAATAGATAACCATAGTTCATAAGTAAATTCTAGAATATAATTTATAATGTCTATACTAGAATTGCTTGTTTTACCTTCACGTAATAGGGTAAGGCAGAGAGGATATGATAGGATATATAATGAGAGACTTCCAAATATGGTCACGGAACGATATTTTCTGATATATTATACGTAAGTAGGTAGGGCACAGTTTGTCCGTTCTTTATTTTAAATTGTGTAACATATTATACCTAGTATATCAACATTGTTAATAGCTACACTATATGTATATTACAACATACAGTGAAGGATATACCCATACTCTGCCACTTCGGTAAATGTCAGCTTCTAGATTTTTGTTATAATCTAACACTATTGTTGAAATTACACTGAAAATTATTTTTGGTCATATTTCTGAGCTAATCTGCTAAAATTCAGGCTTCTATGTGTAAGGCATCACATGACGTCACACGGAAATCGTTTTAATTTCTATGAAGTAATCAAAAGAAGACAGTGCGCTAATTTGTCTCCGCAATTACCTGACAAATTACATACGGCAACTTGTATATTGCTATATTTTTTTCTATCAGAGGACCGTCGTGGCGCAGAGGCACAACGTCTGCCTGAGATTGAATTATTTTCATTTTCCTTGCTCTGGCAACAAGACAAAGCGCGGCGTTGAGTGCACTCAACATGCAATGCCTCGAAAGGCGGAAAGTAAATTAATTATACGGGAACGGGGTGTCTTAACACTAAGTTCCTTACGGTTCCCTCTGCCTACCCTGCTATGTGCAGGATACAGTATGAAGCTATATAATATATATAATTTAATAAGCTATATATAATGTTTTCTATTTTCGACCCATTTGAGTACATTCCTCATCGATCTCATACAAGTGTTCACAGATAACATCTAAATCGTTTGCCACATTTTTTATTTTGTATATTTTATGAATATAGTGAAGTTGAAAATGTAAGACTAAAATGAGGTAAACAAAGTGACTTATTTATTATTTACTCTGTTTAAGGGTCGCCGACTATGTACATGGTCACTTCAACCTATTGTTTGGGAAAAACTCACAAAGTCAGAGATTAATCTGTTGATATAATTATCTAACTAGAACTACGTTCAAGGAGAAATATGTATAATCGATTTCAGCAATAAATAATATTGTATGCAATTGACATACTAATGGCATGCCACGATTTGCCTGAGGATTTTTATTTTTAAAATTGTTTATAATTAATTTAATACAAGATATTTTTTTTATATAAAAGTAGGCGAAGAGCGGAAAGCCCAGGGTCGAGACACTACGTTCTCCGATTTCCGCTTTAATTCCACTAATCGTTCGATACTTAACACTGCACTTAATCTTACCACAATGGAGAAATGAAGATAATTTACTCCCACTAGTGAGGATGGACCCCACAACCAGCGTTGCGTTAGCACTGAGTTAGCAGTCACATGCTCATGCATGTTCCATTGCGTCACGATAGTAGTTGAAACTAAATTAGAATACTAAAAATATGAAAACCTTACTTTTGCGTAAGTCTCAGTTTTTGCGTGAGATGAACGCTCTCAGGATCGGTGCCCTGCAGCTTTCTCCAGCGATGTACATTGAGAGGTGTTTCTAGAGCTTCTTCTAATGCGCGTACACGTAACCTCTCTCTACCCAACTCTCTTTCTAAATTGAATACCTGTGTAAACAATTTTACAAGTGTCATTCACATACTAAATAGAGTAAAATAGCTGGAAACACAAAATTTAGCACGACTCAAGCCCGCGTCTCTCGGGAAACCAGTCACGTCACCAGGGTCAGTTACGTTTCATTTTTTTATGTACCTAAATCTGTATCAGTTTGTAATTATTGGAATAGATTGGATATTAGATACAAGAAAAACAAACAATTACAAAAATATAGATTTTGTTACTATTGTTTTGCTTTGCTAAGAACAACGATTTCCTGTGTTCTTTAATTTGTACCTACTATATGCGAGTTTCAAATTATCGAATATTTAAATTAAACTGTAATAGGAATATGTCAATAAAATTTAATTGGAAAAAAATGTCAAGATTATTTGTAATTATAATTACTTTGTAGACTCACAATTTTTACTAATAAATACAAGAAGTTATTATTAGGTAAATAGTAATTCTTAAACGACCTTTCCTTAAACTGTTATTCAATTATAATAAATATTATTTGTCGTTTCGTGGAGTTAAATAGAATTATTGATCGTCGCCATACAATTTGACCATTATTATTTTCATACAATTTTCATTACTATCTTTCTAAGTTTGGTTCAACGGGATAATATGTAAATTATAGATTCTCCCTTAATTCCTCTAAAACTTTCCATTAAGTTACATGTTAAATTAAGCTTTCTGCGCCCAGCATTATTGGCTCTATTATATATACTACGTAGACAACGCAGTCATTGTGATTTTTTATAGAAAATAAAAAATTGTATAAGATCAAAAAATTCCACTATACACAAATTGGACTGAATGGCTTGGTCAGCTGAAACGTTTGATCTCTCGTCTCAACGTCATTACATTAAATGCTATAATATATAGAAGTTTTACATAATGTCAGTATCTAGTATGCACATATATGTCACATAAAAAGTTGTATGTAATATTTTTAGGTTTCCGTACTTCAAAAAATTATACTCTATAGGATCACTTTGTTGTCCGTTTGTCTCATTCTCCGTCAGTAAAGACTATTTTTCTAAAGATCGCTTGGAAGTATCTAGTTGGAATTAATATCAAATATCTAAGTCTATAGTCTCTAGGAATACAAAAAAAAACTTCTAAGTTCATGAAATCAAATCGATTATCAAGCTAATCGCTTGATAAGTTAATGCTTCGATTCTGCCGCATTTTGAATGAAATTCGCCGAGTAATTGTAATTCGTAATCGAAACGTATAAAGAACATCCTGTTGACCTACAAGTGTTTAGTTTGTTACAAATAATACGAAAATTGTAAACGTATAGAAACAGCCATTACAATCTTATATTTGTTGTGTTTATTTCATACAGATGTATAATCATGAAATTGGTACTGAACCCTCGATGCGCAAATAGCTACACTTGACCGACATTCTTTATTTCTTTATAGGTAAGTAGTATCTACGTTCATAATATATGCGTACATATTACGTTGTATATGTTGCGCTTGTTTTAAACAAATCCTAAGATATCTCAGTGGGTTAGAAGAGACAAGCTTTATCTAACGGAACATAGACATTAGAATACATCAATATAAATGGGTGCTAATAAAAAACTTTTTGTTAAATATTGGCAAAAATGATAAAAAAATAAATAAAATAAATATTCTAGAGTATTTTGTTGCAAAAAAATGTTATCATTTAAAAAAAATTAATAATTAATATTTCGAAAACAGTAAAATTTCGAACCATTTACCTAATTGGAGTAAAAAAGTTAGAAATCACTTCCTCTATCATCTGTCAGTCAAAGTCAGCCAGATTGAATTTCGGTAGCGTCGATTATTTTTAATTTCACTAATAAAAATCTAATACAAAACTGTTATTATAACAAAATTACAATTTTAATGATATTGTTTCAAGATTATTTAAAGATTCGTAATAAGTAAAGTCAGGAAGCACTGACGTGTCACGCTCGCGCAGTTTACGCCTTGACTTACCTATCTAAGTCTATTTATAAACATGGAGGACATAAAGATTTTGCATACATTCAAGGCGTTATTGCCAAAACTATCTATTATCAACATAACACGATAAATAACCTTATACTAAATACTCTTCTAAAAATAAACATTTAATACCGGCAGTCATTGAAGTGACCGCATTGATATGAATTTAGGATTTTTTAAATTATTAATTAATTTGTGTTTATGTAGTGCTAATTCTTGGTATTAGCATGTATGAATTTAAGTGGGGACGTTCGTTGGGTCAAAAACTACTAGAGTGATACTGATTTGGTTTGTTCGATCACATGTAGATATCTATTTTTATTATTTATTATTACACTAGTATTTTCTTTGTTAAAATGGCAATGTGGAAAATAACTTGAAAATAGAACTTACAACATCATCTAATAACTAAATTAACGATGTTAATATACATGGGCCTATACGCAATATAATAAAAGTGTAAAAATTTTATGTATGCACAATTATTATTTTTTTATAGTTTACTAGCCTAGTCTAGGTTATAGTCTAGGTTATAGTCTAGGTTATAGTCTAGGTTATAGACCGGGGCCCCGCTGGAAAATGTTTCAAGTTACGCCAATGGGAGTGCGAGTGGCGTAATTAAACGCCGCTATTCTGTTTCTTTATTCACACCCTTGCCGGGATGTAGGAATAAAAATAATTAAATGACCCCAACCGGAATCGAACCTACATCCTACATCACTGTCAGACCGCGACGTACAAATGCCCTATGACATCCTTACTTTATTCAGATATATATGTATACACATGATATTAGCTCACAAACAAAAAAAACAAATATCCTACAAAATATTTTATATGTCCTACAAATACCCTACAAAATATCCTACAAAATATTTTTATTTAATAATAAAATTGCTTTTTCTGTAAACAATAACACTAACTATTAACTATTCACAGTTGACTGACATTCTTTAAATTATTAACGCAACTTAATTAATAATTACGCAAAAAAAAAACTATTTAAATAATCGATTATTGATAAATAATTATTATTAATAAAATACTCGATTAGTTTGCGTGCTTAAGTTTTCCAATGTAGTTTATTTATTTTTAAACGTTTTGTATTCAAACCTTCATTGTCTTTTTTCTATAATAAAGTAATTCACATATTTCAATTATTTTAAGTACTTTTGTTATGCATATTTTTTATAGAAGTCAATAGATGTACTTTACTACTAATTATGAGTAAACAAATAAAAATAATAACATAAATAACTTGTAACAAGAGTATAAGTATTTGAACTTTTTTCATATAACGAATGTATGGTTTAATTGTCTAAAACGGTCTCCAAGACGCGCGGAATCCAGTCCTGCTTTCAAATTTGTTTGTTTTATATTTGCCTTTCTATATTGTGACCATTTTTAATTTGTTTAAAGTTTTGTTGGTAGGAACAAGAAACACCTGTTATATGCCTTTGTCAGTGCTGTCTTAGAACACGTCGGGCCCATGTGTCCGATTCGAGGGCCCAGTACATATGTACAATTACGTGGACAGCTTAAAAAATAATTGCTAACATATTTTTATGTTTCTCAAATATTACTTAATATGGATAATCGGATATATAAATTATTTGCTCACAGAGCTTGAACTATAATATTCGTAGCATACAGTATATAGATATATTACCTCAAGTCTCAAATCCGTCATGTTTTCAATGCCCTTAGAGAGCAAGTTCTTCTCCTTTCTCAGTCGAATGATTTCCAAACGAAGTAGACGGATGTCCTCTACTCTCTGTTCATATTGACGTTCGCCTATAAAGATATTATAATGATGGAACTTTACGCTTTTTGCGAGTTATTTAGAGTAGGAAATCATTAATATTATCATTAATATAAATATAAATATTCTCACTGTGCGACTCAAATCAATATAATTAGGGGGTTTTCCCCCCGGCTCGTTGAAAAGATAATAGAAGATAAGTTATCTAAGGATAAGTTATCGATGTATCTAATTCTTGTATTGTATCATTTACGACAGTGCTTATCGCATATTTTTATATACATAATAGAAAGATTTATATCTTTACAGGTAATGCAAAGATATGACGCGATGTTATTCCATGAAGCGGGAATATTTATATGATTTTACACTAATTTCATAAACGGGATAGCGCCAAAACAAATAAAATTCTTGATGGTCGCGGCCTACATCTCTTACGATTCACTATCTCTCAATGTATTCAAATCACTTGACCAAGGTTTTCTTTTATAAATTACCGACACTTGTTCAACATTAATTAAAGTAGGCATACCTCGATGTAATGTTACTTCTAATATGCGTATCTTTTCATACAACAGTGATATCTCATCGTTTCGCCTCACGAGCTGGGCGCCCACTACGTCACGCTCATTTATGAGGCCTTCCAACTCCTTCATTAGTTTAGCGCGAGCTGTGTCGCTCTCCTAAAAAGAAATAAAAAAATGCTAAAATATAATGAAAATAAGTATTTGTGTGTGTAGTACTTACTACAAATATTAAAAAAAAACTTGTTAAAATATATATTAAAATTGTTGTGAAAATAACTTGTTAAAATATATATTAATATATACGTATATGTATTTGCCGAAACCCAAACTAAGCTATAATTTGGGCTTTAGTTTTAACTTATGGACATTTATTTGGGAAGAAAGTTTATGCATATATATAATATTTAAAGTCAAGAATTTCAAATGACGTCGATACTATTTGTTCGATAATACTTGCTTAAAAAATATTTAGGGCGATGAAAGGACGCTAATGATATTAACCAACACCGTTGCTTGTGGTTGTTCATCACAAAAGCTACTGTCTTAGAAGAGAATCGAACCTATGACCTCCAGTTCAGTAGTCATTCAACGAAAACGTTAGCCAAATGTCATTATAAAAGTAACACAGACGTAATCCGAGGTCGTTTAGACTTGGAAAAGCGATGACTAATTATATATTTTGTAACAGTTTATTATTAAATTAAACAACAAAGAAGTACTTCGGTTTGTAGGAAAATCGTGATTGTTGATTCGATAAAAAGATAATAATGTTTAGTTATTTTAAGGACGGCAACCGGTAAAGGTGTAAAGCGACAGGTGTTGTGAGGACATGTCTGATCTTGATTATTTTTAAACTACCTATATTTTATATCGTTGAAATCACAATACATATATATATATATATATATATATATATATATATATATATATATATATATATATATATATATATAATTATTATGTAAAATATATTAGATTTAATAACAATTATATAATATTGTATACATAAAATATTATTTTGTTTAAGCAATAAATACGCTTAGGTATTATTTTGTATATTAACTTTTTTCACAAATACTTGTTGATGTATGTATAGTTACCAATATTTAGTAATATTATAAAATTAAAGAGATAGAGCGATCATTTTTATGAACGCGCGAGTTTCAGAAAATATTCGTTCGAATTGAAAAGATATTGTGTTCGATGATACGCCTTTTACGAAAATATTTTTCTCTATAGCACGTTACCCTGGGCTAGCTATAGCCATGTATAGTCTGTTATACAATATTTACTGTCCTGATAAGAAATAGTGCTACTTAACACGCAGTGTTTGTAATTCAGACGGAAAGCGGAGAACCGAGTCACATCATACTATATTCTTTCTGCCTACTTGAACATTTAATATTTACACTGAGAATTGATCATAAATGCATACCGTATTATCAATGTTTCCGAATTATGTTAACAAAACGACATAATGCATATTTATATGCACATATATATTTTAAATAAAAAAAATAAAGGGAAATTACATATATATATCCCTATTTGGTCAACACTGATAAATTGTCAATCAATTAATATTAATTTCAATAGTATCCCAGGTTGTAATTAATTTAAATATTAAATGGAATCCAAATTTATTAACATATATATAAATTTTTTA
Source organism: Dione juno (assembly GCA_037127375.1). NCBI lineage: Eukaryota > Metazoa > Arthropoda > Insecta > Lepidoptera > Nymphalidae > Dione > Dione juno. The sequence continues at coordinate 1,532,043 of JAXRJS010000014.1, forward strand.
TCTGTATTTGTATTTAAATAAAGCTCTATACGTATCCAAAAACCATAGTTGCCAAAAAAATGTACTACACGAAGTCGCCTCGAGGTCTCTCCTTGTCACTAACCATTCACTTTTGCATCAAGTAGCTATATTTATAGGCTCTATGAGAATGTTACCAATTTATTGATTAGAGTAATAAATTAATAACATTAAGGCATTTTAATGCAATTAATTTTATGCTGGTATTTTCTATTAAAAAAAGTTTAGAGAAAAGGTGTGTAAATAATCTCATATATACTATATGTATAAACCTTCTGTACGCATGTTTGTCTCTCTATTCTCTCTATACAGATCCATTTTAACAACACAGCGGTTACTCAATGTATATGAATCGAACAGACTCTGCTTTGGTCTCTGTGTCAGTCAGTCAGTCAGTCAGTCATGTTAGGTATATAATATATATATCTATAGATTTCCAAATAACGGAACTTACTTGAATAATTCTATTAAGCCTGGCCTCCTCTTGCCTCAAAGCGGTAATATCAGCTTTAGCCTCAGATAGTTTTGCCAAGCCAGCCTGCACTTCACCTCGAAGCTGCTCGTTCTTTTTATTACACTTCATGAGTGCGCCTTCGCAGGACTTCAAGCCCGTTTCCTTGCCACTTATATCTTCTTTTAGCTGTTCTATTTGATAAGCTAACATCTGGAAGCAAATGGATATTCGAATAATGTTTCAAAATATTTTTATTTTAAAACATGAGGCTATCGTAGCGCAGTGGGACAGCATGCGACCGCAAACGCAATGGTTACGGATTCGATTCCCACTGGAAGCTAGGATTTCCTCACTCTGGTAGACAGTACATCATTTAGTTACATTATCGACTACTCAACATACAAAACATATATTTCGAATTCGGGGTGAAAGCAGAGAACAGAGTATTTTGACACTAGTTTCCCGGCCTATTTTGACATATGTGGGATAATTGTGAAGCTGAGCAAACATAGTAGTCAAAAATATGTGAATACAAGTAATGTGATACATTTTCAAGTACTGTACCTTAAGTTTCTGTTTCAAGTCTTGTATTTCATCCAAAGATTCTGTGTAATTCTTATGCAACATATTCCGTTCGGCGCGTGTCGCGTCCAAAGCCACTGATAGCTTCCGTTCCTTTAGCGTTTCTTCTCTTAGAGCTTTCTTTAAGTCTAATATGTCTGCTGTTCTAAGACGTACCTCCTCTAAAATAAAATGAGAATAGTGTTATAGATTAGTTTTCACGCATATTAGTACATGGAGTACTGAATTGGCACTGATAGATTAGTGATAATCGAGATACTTCTTTTATCCGCATTTATTCTTTTTTCTGCCCAATTTATAGACAGAGTGGAGAAGGAACTCGTATCCGTCGCGTTTTCAGTCAAAGGTTGACCCATTGGTTCATGACGGCTAGTTAATATATATTTCATATTAAATAAGTATTCATATTTACTTTAAATTTCCGTTTTTCTAAGGTAAGTGACAATAAGGTTATATACAAAAAGTTAAGTTCCAATTAAATACATGAACATATACAACATTTTATTAGTTAAACATTTTCACGTCATCTAAGCAAAAAAAAGGCAAATTAAAAACAAATTAATTCCAATTAAATTGCAAATTCATCATTTTGTATGTACAACTAATAGTACCTACATTAGATGAATAATTACTTACCAGATATTTCATCGATTTTCTCATTCAACGCAATAGTTTCTTCTAGCATTCTAAAAAAATGTTATCAATTAGGTACATAATAAGAACATTCAACAAACAGAGTAAGATAATGGATTACTAATTTTGGAGATCATTCCCATTCGGTGTACAGAAAGCATTTTTTTCATACCCGGACTAAAGTCTAGTGCCCGGTATACTCAGTGTTTAATAGCGTCATTACAGTATTTATAGATAGATATTTATTTAAGTAAGGCGAAATAAATTTAACTCGCACTTCTAAATAAATAATTTTAAAAAAATTCAAAAAAATCGTAATAAGTGGAAAACGGTGTCATTTAACACTTAGTATTTATTGAGTTTTGTTTATCTATCGTACATAATGCAGGAAATGCGTCAGTGGGGATTTACCGGTAGGCTGAGCCGCAGCGGCAATTTTTGAGGCGGCAAATTTACAGTCTGTATTGCTGTCTCATAAAAGCTAATAATATTTTGGTCGATGACGGTTCTCTGACATATCTTTACTTATCGTGTATACATTTAATGATTTAGAAAATTCCAGATTTAGAAAAAATACCGCTCGTTTGCCGCCTTCTATGAGTTCAAAAAGTAATGGCGGCGAAAACTTAACAGTGTTTAATAAATTAATGCATATTGACCTATCTTTATCCTTTTCTAGCTGTCGTATGATCAGGCGTTGTTTGTTGATTTGAGCGGCTGTAGTCTCTAGTTCGTGTTCCAATTGCTTTCTCTTTTGTTCTTGACGGTTTATTATCTGCAGGTTCTCCAACGCCTCATCTTTTGATAAGAAAATATCGTTCAAGTGCTAGTCACTAGTCAGACTTGCGCGTTGAGGGTTCCGTACCAATTTCAGAATTGTAGGACAATGGGAATTATAGTTAAGTAAGTAATAATAAATTTGATTACGTGGTAATATTATTAAGCATAAAAGTTTTACATTACAGTGAACATAGAAGTCAAATTTTTTTCTATTATCCAAGAACCTGTAGACCTGGATATTTTCAGTTTGTTACCACTACTTTTTTCATTCGTTCATGAGAAAAATGGTCTTGACAGACGGACAGGCAGACAGACGGACATCAAAGTGATCCTATAAAGGTTTCGTCCGTAAAAAAAGAGTGACGTCGGAAGCACAGACAGACACACAGCCAACAAACTGTAATTTCCGTGTTTTCTTTTCAGATACGGAACCCAAAAGTTACGAACAACACGAAATAATTATCAAATAAAATCCATACTTTGTATTTTTTGCATGTTCTTATTCAATATTTCTTTTTCCCTGTTCAAGTTCTCAATTTCCCGCTTGTCCACCTCCGCTTGTTTCTTGTTTAGCATTATCTCTCTCTCCATCACGGAGACCTGTTGCCGGAGATTTTCTCTGTAAAAAGTCGGAACATGATCGATCGTATATTCTTTAATTGTATGTTTTAGCAAGAATTATTTTAGTAATCAATTTTATTATCTACATGTATACAATTATAAAATAGTAAAAATGTGCCTCTATATAAAATATTTATATAAAAGTAATCCTGTATATAAAAGTAATAGGACACCTATATAATATTATTTTAAATTATTTTGTCACACTGAACAGATTTTAATGAAAAGAGGGAAATGGCAGGATCTTATCTAGGCCATAAATAATTATGATAATTAATTATGCAAAACTGATATAAAATCCCATTAATTCAGCTAAATTGTAAGAAATAATGAAATAGGAAAAATAGGAATTTCTCATTTACATATAATAATTAAATGATTGTATTAAAAAGTTGTGGGTTCAAATCTAAATCAGTAGAGCATAGTATCTGCCATTCTATTTTCTACCTATAATACTTCTTCTCTTTCATTAAAAAAAAAGAAAGTCCTATATTAAATATAGCAAGTATTTGATGGTAACCGGTCAGATTCTACTCCGGCCTTGGCCTGCTCCAGTAGTTGGTACTTCTTCATTTGCTGCATGTTCTGTTTCGCCAGCTTGGACACTTCGTTGCGCAATCTGTTGCCGTCATCTATCATGTTCTGATTAATATAAAGAATATATTAAATTATCACTAGTATTATTTATTACTACATTACTATATTATGGTTTAATTCAGAAGTTACACATTAAACATCTCTATTCGAGGGAATATTTACATAAATTCAAATAATTTATTTTATTACGCAAGCCACCAACAACTTCTCTATCTCTCTCTTGTTTTCTATTCATGTAAATGCACCAAAAAACTAATATATCTAATTCGTAACCTCTAACCTTTAATTCTTTAGTAGTGCTGCTAAGTTTTTGCTTAGTACTATCAAACTGAGCGTTGGTAGCATCCAGTTGCTCTCTCAGCTGTGCCGCCTTCGCCGAAGCAGCTTCTTGTTCCTGTTGGGCGGTTTCCAGCTTATTGCCCATGTCCTTTAGCTGTTTGTCCCGACGTTCTATTGTTCTATCTGCTTTTGCTAGCTGAAATATTAATGTTAATAAGTTTATATAGAATATATACGAAATAATAACAATTATTCATTATTATTTGTTTTTGATATCAATTAAAAAATATATTTAATATATTTTTTTCACATTTTAAAAAGTTATAAAATACTACAATGCTTCTGAGTAGTAAGTTTGTAAATAGTGCAAAGGCTATAAAGAACATTCGTAATATATTCATCAAAACCATCATTGTCATATATTATATTTATTACATATATTTATAACGTGTCCATCATAGCGCAGCGGCACGGCTTAGTGTGAGCGCGACGGTTGTTGTTTCCGTTCCCAATCGGAAAAATGAATTGTTCAATTTCCTCGCTCTGATAAGAAGACAAAGTTGAGTTCCAGCCACTCAACAGGCAATTCATTTCTAATCTATGTCTCGAGAATTGGAGAGTGGAGTGTCTTAACACTAGGTTTCCTCTCTCTACCCTCCTATATGAGGGAAATTGCGTGTCGAACAAATGCACTGTCGGTATCAAAAAAATATAATAAACAACTCACCTTATCGTTAAGTCCTACAATAGTATTTCCTCTGTTCGCCACTTCAGTTTTCAATGTATCGCTCTCTCCTTTCAAGTGATCAATTAGACGATTCTGTCGAACGGCGTTGTTGTCAGCTTCCTGAAAATAAAAATATATCGATAATCTTAGCTTTTATAGTATTGTTATATTATATTATATATGGTTTCCTCGACTTTTACACGACTTCGTCGGTTTTAGTAAATACCCCGTCCTGAGACCCTCAAGAAAAAAGGCATTTACTTCTACATTTGTCCTATATCCTATACTAAATAGAAATATAATAAGATTAAAAGTTTCAATTGGTTTCGATTATGGGTTCTGTTTCCGATGGATGAAGCTTGTTACTTGAAATGAGATTAAATATGGACGGTGATTATGAAGATGATGTGATGTTACGTGGATGGCTGTTGAGTTTGAGATGACTGCGTTACAAAAACGGAATCCCCAAGGACTTTACTAATTATGGTGGAAGAGTGTATTGCTGCTTGTTTTTGGAGGATATGAATGTTTATATGTGCATCTAACTTATCGCAGTACCGTTTAAGACTCTTCGCCACTACTCCCGTGGCTCCTACTACTATCGGGATAATTGTGACAGTGGTGTTCCATAACCTAGAGAGTTCAACTTTCAGCGGATGGTATTTGCTGATTTTTTCAATTTCCTTAGCGCCGATATTATAGTCAGATGGTACTGAGATGTCAATGAGGTATGTATTGTTCTTTGCTTTATCTATGTATATCAAATCAGGTCTATTGTGTACTATTGTTATATCTGTTTGTACAGGCATTTCCCACATTAGCTTGGCTGTGTTATTTTCTTTAACAGTTGGTTGTTTTAATTCCTCCTTCCACCATAACTTGTCAGTTTCAATTTTACTTTTCCTAGCCAAGCACCAGAACACATACTGGACTAAATTATTGTGCCTTTTCACGAAATATGTACCAGCAAGTTTTTCGCAGCCTGCAAGAAGATGTTGCACTGTTTCGTCTTTACTCACACACAAGCGGCATTTGCCATCAACATTCCGCTTCAATATATCTCGCTCATGTTGGCGCGTCATTACTGCCTGGTCTTGTATAGCAAATATTGACGATTCCAATGAAGGCGAAATAGGTTGTTTCTTCAGCCATTTAAACGAGAATTCTTTATCAACATTGGCAACATCAAGAACTTTTTTAGGGAATTGGCCATGTAGGCTTTTATTTCTCCAGATTTCATTTTGTTTCTTTACCATGCTATTTTTATTTCTGTTTTAGTGTGAACTGTATCTGGCGTTATTTTGAATTCTTTTTCTATTTCTAGTGATTGTTTGTATATTGAATATTTTTCCTTCTTCTGATCATGTTGTGCTATTGCTTCTATTAAGTAATCACTCTTCTGTTGTAAATATAATTTGTAATTCAAAATATGAGCTTTATATAAATTTTCTATATTAATTAAGCCTCTACCGCCACTCGTTACAGGTAAATAGAGCCTCTCTAAATCTGCTTTTTGCTGATGAACTTTTTCATTGCTAATAATTTACGTGTTTTGATATCTATTCGTTTTAGGTCACTATTTTTATAATTAATTACACCAAATGAGTACATTAGAACTGGAACAGCGTATGTATTAATTCCTTTTAACAAATTTCTTGCATTTAAATATGAATTAGTTATGTTTTTAACCCTCCTGAAGTACTCTTTCATTAATTGGTCTCTAATATCACTGGGATTTATTTTCCCAGATTCGTTTATTCCTAGATATTATATGTTTGATCTAATTGTAATTGTTTAAAACTATTTCCGTTCAGTAGGACATGTTCATCACCTTCAGCATAGTTCCTATGTCCAGCAGTTATGTGAAGTATGTTGCATTTATTTAAACCAAATGACATTCCTATATCAGAAGTAAAAATTTCCACACTATTTAATAAATTTTTTAAGTTAGTTCTATTATTTGCATATACTTTGAGATCGTCCATGTATATAAGATGATTAATCCATACGCTGTCCTTTAGATGGTATCCCTTTTTCTCATACTTCCCTAGAATGGTGGATATTGGATTAAGTGCCAAACAAAATAGGAGTGGGGATAAAGAATCCCCCTGAAAAATGCCCCGTCTTACCTGAATCGGTTCAGTAGTAAAAGAGTTTGAAGAACCTTTTGCTGTCATGACAACATTCCATTTTGGCATAGCTCTTTCAAGGAAAAATTTGATAGTTGGTGGGCACTTGTAGATGTCCAATACCCGCAGGAGCCATTCGTGGGAGATAGTATCAAACGCTTTTTGATAGTCTATCCATCCCATACTTATATTTTTTTGGCATTGGTGAGCATCTTCTAGTATGGCCTTGTTTATCATTAAGTGATCTTTGCATCCTCGTACCCCACGACGGCAACCTCTTTGTTCTGGGGCCATGATGTTATTTGTTGTACAATGACTGTATAATTGTTCAGCGAGTATTGAGGTGAGGAGTTTGTACATAGTCGGTAAACATGCAATTGGGCGCCAGTTTTTAGGTTCTGTAGTATCGTTATTTTTTGGTATTAAAATAACTTTACCGGTTGTTAGCCAGTCATCTAACGATTCTTCACCTTTCAGAATATTTGTAAATAGCATAGCCAAGTGGTCGTGCAATTTTGAAAAATACTTGAGATAATAGTTTTGTACTTTATCTAGTCCAGGTGCCTTCCAGTTTAGCATTTTACCTACAGCATGCTTAATCTGTTCAGTAGTAATTTCTTCAAATAGGTTAGTTCTTATAGCTGTACTATTGTGTTGACTAATATCTGATATCCACTTTGCATTATGATTGTAAGAAACCGGTTGTGATAAAATATTTTTCCAAAACTCCTCGGTACTATCTTTGCTCGGTAGTTCTATATTTAAGTTTTCTTGCTTACTGCTTAAATTCCTATATAATCTGTGTTCATCTTCTGTAAACATTTTATTTTGCTGTTTTCTGCTATTTATTGTTTCATATCGTTTAATCCGGCCTGCTAATGCTTTAATTTTTTGTTTCAATAACTCTTCTCTGTTTTTATGGTCTATTTCGTTTTTTATGTTGTGTTTCGAATATAGTTTGTCTTTGATTTTTATCATCTTTCTTGATTTAACGCCTCTGGATATCTCTATCATCTGCCCCAATTCTTTTCTCAAATGTTCTATTTTTACTTTTATTCTTTTCTTCCATGGCGGGTCCGCATGCTGCTTAATTATATTTGTAGGTGAGTAAGGTGTTTGATTATTATTAACTATCAATGTTTTTGCAGCCGAGTAAATAATATCGTTTGTATCTCGGAGAGACCGAGCACCCGCCAAAAGGTTTGGCAAAAAGTTGTTAATAATTGCTAGGTTTTGTAAAAATTGTTTATTAATTTTGGCTTTTGGCAGGTACTCGCGCTCCTCGATAGGTATTTCCTTAATTTCAGCAAAATGGTTGAGAAATTGACAAATTAACGGATTTTGGTGATCATCAGATATTTCAGCACTTTGGACTTCTTCCATTTTGTTAGTTTCAATGTCTTCTGTATGTTGTTCTAATATCTCTTCTGTTACACTATTAAGGGTGGTGGCTATGTTTATGTGAGTGTTATCGTGTTGTGTTAATGTATTTTATTTTCAGCAGATTGTTTTATTTGGTTAAGTAGCTCTAGAGATATAAGCTTCTGTTTCAAAATTCGACGTGCTTGGTTGGATAGTGTATTTCCATTAAATCTTAGTATTTTTGGATTTTCAGGGTTCCGTTCCTTAAAGATACTTTCCAATTTTTTTATGTATTCCGTACCTTCACATTTTGCCATATAATAGCAAAACATTAGCTCTTCTTCCTCTTGTCGTGTCCACTTCCGTCTCCTGTCACTTTGAGATTTGTTCATGTTTATTGGATCTGTGCTGTTATTACTATTACTAGTTTGTTCTGGTTGATTTGTGAGTGTTGATGATGTGAATGTTGTGATCGGGTGAGTGCTTTGTGCGATTGTAGTAACTGTGATGGATGCTTGTTGTGTTTCATTTTCTATTGTTTTTTGTATTCTATCGAGTGTATGTTTTGAAAGAACGTTTTGTTTTATGATTCGGCGCGCTTGATTAGATAGAAGACTTCCGTTCATGTATCTTTTTGAGTTGGATGGATTCCGTTCGCTAAAAATATTTTCTAGTTTTCTAATGTATCCCCCTCCTTCACTTCTAGCCTTATAGTAACAATACATAAGCTCCACTAGTTCTAGTTGTGACCACTTCTGTCTTCCTGTTGCTGTTGAACTTATTGTGGTCCCCACGGATGGACCGGCCAAGAGTTCAGTGGGAGATTCCCGTCTCGGCAAAGTCTCATTCGTTCCTACTCCATTCCCCTCAGAATCGGCTGTGACATTTTCGGTTTCCCCGACTCTCGCCCGCCTGTTCAGCGAAGAGCCACTGGCGGTCCGCATGCTGTCATGTCCAGCGCCAGCTCCAGACATGCCCCGGCGATCACCCCCGGGTAGCGACCCTATACGTGTATTCTTAAATTGTCTCTTCATGATTAAGAAGGTTGCTAGTGCTCCGTTGGCCAACGATTAAGTCACCGCCTGATACACAGACTTCGATGTTCCACCCCTCACGTGGCATAGATGTTTCAGCCGGACGTGGAGCTAGGCTTTGAGGGGCATATTATATTATATTAGATTATATTATATTTTATTATATTATTATATTATATTATATTATATTATATAGTAAAGTAAACTCTGTTTAAATTTGTTTGTGAGAATAAACTTTGTTGAACGAGCTGATCTCCGCAACTTCGGGTTCAAATTGTAAATATTTTTGTTTGGAGGCATCGTTTCGATGTAATCCACTATACTTGAAGACCGTGAGCACTTAAAATGTTCTTTACATTTGGCTACGCTGGCGAAAACAGAAAAGTTACTTGAACGTCAATGGATAGATAGATGGAATTGTTTATATTTCATGTCGATATTTATACAAACCCAAAAAACATTTAATTGTGAATCACCGGTTAATAACGCTTTGAATGTACTAAAAGCAGTAAGGAAATGTAAATGCAAGTTTTTGCTGTCAATTCTATGTAAGAATAAATATAGATTCAGGAGAACTGTGACTGAAGCAAAAAAAAAATCAATTCTATTCTATTGTAAAACAACGTGACACTTACGAAAGCTATTTCTTAGTATTTCATTTGACGTAAAAAATAAATTACTAATTTGTTAGTATTACTAGTACATATATATTGCCAATATTAGCTCAGTATGTTCAAAATCAGAATGTAGGCCATCGTGCGGCAGTGGGACTGCAAGTGGGCAACTGACTTTAAGCGCCGTGGTTGTGGATTCGATCCCCACTCAGTGGTTTCAACTATACTAAGATGCGGCGTGAGCTAAGCCACTCAACACACAATGTGAAATCCAGGTGGAAAGCGGGGAACTTAGTATTTCAACACTAGAATCTCTTTGGCTACTAGCAGTGGCGTGAAGCTAAAAAACAAAACGTATTTTATGGTAAAAATAATGTTTAAGTTGTAGTGTTTCTATGATAGGAAGAGAAATCCATAATTAGGCTCTCTATTTTAAATTTATTTGAAAAATTAATTCGTACTCCCTGGAAGACAAATCACTGCGATACAATTATAAAGGCACATACAAAAATGTTGCCAATTTAAGCAAATACAGTACAGTACATTTTATATATACATGCATATTGACAGTGCGGGAGTACTCCACCATTTCTCACCTCTAGTTGTTCGTCCAGCTTGGCAATGCTTTCATCTGCCGCAGTGTTCTTTTGCTCTAACTCCTCTACGTAACTTATCGCGTTTGTCAGTCTTTGTTTAACTCCATCTAACTCTCCTTGCAATCTGGCTTTCTCTTTCTCAAACTTCTCTTTTTCCTTTACTGCTGATGTCGCACCACTAAATACATACAATTATTTACATATATAACATGATGAGTGATGAAACAATTGTAATAAATATATATGACGTAAGAGTTAATGGTTACAGAGGTAAAGGGAGACCATGGTTCAGACTTAAGAAAAGTCACGTACTGGAGGAAATTAACAAAAAAATATACAAATTTTCATACAAATATTTTATATAAAACTGCCTACAAGTAAAATTTTTTAAAGCATTTTATGTATCCATTCGAATACGTTCTGTTAGACTGGAACATCCAATAAAACCACCGCCTTTTTCATTTGTACTGTCCTAGATTCTCACAAAATTACATTATTTTATTCCTTTATGACATTAAATAATAAAAATAATAATAATATTAATATTAATTTAGCTTATAAGTAATCGACTTGTAACCATCTCATCATCACACTGCATTATTATGAAAACAAAAATTGTACGTACTATTGTAAAATCAAAATAATATGTGTTATTCTCACGCATCGTCATCTCCAGCCCGCTTCCGCGCGTCCAACTCCTTTTCTAGTCTTGTGACGGTCTTCTTCATAGTTTCTAAGCTTTCGACGCTTGCAAGTTCACGCGCGTGCATAGCGTCTGCCAGAGCTCTGGCATCCTCTAATAACAAAATAAATAAACATGATTATAATATTTATATACATTAGGTCACTCTGGCGAAACAAGGCGCGGCGTTTAGTTACGCTATTAAATAGAGTTTGTTTGTATTGTTTTTAATTCGGACGGAGAGCGGAGAACGGAAGTATTAGACACTAGGTCATGTTCTCTTATATGTGGAATGAAGCTTGAAGATATATTTTCAAAGAATAGACACTTTTGAGATGTAAGTGAGACGTCTTCTAATACTATGGTTGTGGATTCTAATACAAGTCGACAATATTTACATTTGATTGGAGAATATGTTTAGATTCCTATTAGACATTTAATTTTAATTTTAAGTTGATTTAAGCTATATTTGTATTAAATATTGTGTTAGCGATTTAAACAAAACAAAAAACATTTCTTACCGATTTCTTCTCTCAGCCGGTCGATAGTTTTAGTAGAATTCGATATTTCAGCCAAATACTCCGCCACTATTGTATCGTAACGTGACTGTTTGGACTAAAATTCAAATGTAATATATAGATGGCAGCACGAGGCCATAGTGGGCAAATCAGAGTGGAACAAAGCTTAACTTTAATCATTAGGAAATAACTATTTTCATTTTTCCATTCATTACTTACTCCACTAACTTCAGCGGAGTATGTAGTGTCTTAACACTAAGCTTTCTCTCCTTACCCTAGCAGGGTAATGGTTTAAGCTTAAGATTTAAGTTGACAGTAATTTGGACGAAGTCATTGTAAAAAAACAGATAAATTAAAAAAATATGGGGGCCATTTGAAAGCGTACTTGAGTGGAAAATTATGTTGTTACAAATTCAATCATATTAATACTATAAAGCTTCACTCTGTACCCCACTTCTGCCAATTCAAGGGAATCAAACCCATTACCTTATTGGCACATGTTAAATTTATCCAAGCTTAATATAGTAAGCTTAAGTTAAAATGATTAAAAGTCATTTATATTTAACAAGAACAAAAAAATAATCATGGCCTTCAGCTGAGGCTGCCGCGGTGCAGCGGCACAGTGACTGACTGTAACGTGAGGGTTGTGGATTCGATTCCCACTCAGGGTAATGAGATTTTTATTTCCTCGCTCTGATAAGAAGACAAAGCGCGGCATTGAGTTCTGCCACTCAACACGTACTGTCTTAAAAATTGGAAGGACAACGGAGAATGGAGTGTTTTACCACTACGTTACCCGATATGTAACATACAGAGTGAAGCTTCGAATAAATACACATATATTACCTGCAAAGAGGCAATTTTCTCCTGATGTGAAAAATTATCCTCCTTCATCTTAAAATACGAGTCGTAGAGTTTCGTGTACACATCTGAATACAGTTTTAGACCTTCAGCCTCTCGCATTTGCTCCAGTACCTAAATCATATTTTATATTACTACTAAATTTCATTTTATATAAGGTAAGGTTTATATAAGCCAGTTCTTGTCATCCTTGTTAACTTTATAATAATATGGGGATGTGAATAGGAATAGAAAACGTCAGATTCATAATTCATCATCATCCGTCAACGTTTTTCGATATTCTTTCTTGAATGAACGATCGATGACGGATGACTGTCGACAGCGACTATGGGACGGCGTACGACGGGTGACGGGTGACGGGTGACGGGTGACGGGTGACGGGTGACGGGTGACGGGTGACTTCGGGGTTGACGGAAGGATTTCTTCATTTTTGGTTTTTGGATTGGATGGGATTTGAATTACAATATTTCTGAATGATTTTTATTATTTGTGTAATAATTTAGTTTAATTATCTTTATTATTTATATAAAAAAAGGCTTAGTTATATAATGGTAGTGATTTTATATAACGCTGTAAAATCAATTACAGGAGCACTGTCGTAAGTTCTAAAAACAATTACTATTTCTCCTTGAAAAAGTTTTATGTATCATTACAGCAAGAGAAGCGAGGCAGAGTTGGTTGGTGGTTCGCCACATACTGTATCAGAGGGTTATCTATAATTCTAAATATTCTATAATATTATTTATTGCATATTATAAATAAGAAACTTAAAATAATAAAGACTAATTCACAATGGTGGGCTTATTTCTAAAATAAATCTCCTCCAGCCAATCAGTGGAAGTGGATGTGCCGAAAAAACGGGTTAAAGTAAATATAATATATTCATATACTCATATATATTTCTGGATATATCTAACATGCATAAATATATGTATATAATATATTTATACAAATATATTTACTCAAGTTAAACAATGAATATATAATAAAAGGAGAAAATCGACTAAGTACAGCATAACAATATAATAATAATTGTATTTAGCACAAATCTTACTTTTTCAAATTCTTTTTCCGCTTCAGTGGTCTCCGAGCCGATGGCGATCGCCGCACCGAAATCATCTTCATCATCTTGTACATCCATTTTATGTATAAAACGTATAAAACTATCTTAATCACGAAAAGCTTTGTATAATAGCAAATATGTAAATAGCGTGTTTATTATGTCTCTATGGAAACGCTGCATGGCATGATAAGAATAAAGGTAGATACGGCCATAGATATTCATTGTTGTTTTTGATTCTGACAATTACAATTATTTTTAAAATTAACCATTATTAATGAATGTTTGTGACTTTTGTTTGTTTGTTTGGGTATTTTAATGTATTTCCCATTTTTATGTGTACGAGAAAATAGTTAATATATATCTATAAATGTATATTATATATACGTTCATTTAGTTGATGAGGCTGTCGTGGGTCACAGAGTCTAACTGTAATCACCGCCACGGTTTGGGTTCGATTCCTGGTTAGAAGCCACACTGTGGCTTTGAATTCTATCTCTCAATACGCATTGTCTATTTTTAATGGTTATGGTATTAGATTTTGTGAGTGCAATTAATATTTATTTTATATTCATCACTCTGAAATACAGAGCTAAGGCGGATAATGGAGAAAAAATTGCTACAAAGTTTTCTACCTGCTATATACAGGATACAATGTGAACCTAAAAAAAAGATAGTAATTTTGTCAAAAATATAATGTTGTTTAGCAAAGTCATAGAAGATGCAGGAATTACTTATATAGTATAAACAAAAATTTATTGAATTTGAATCAACTAAAATAATTTTGTTATAAATGTCAAAATTTCAAGTCACAAGTGCGTTACTTTGGGGCTTGTATGTAAATATCCGACAATATTATTTCTTTTTTACGACCTGCATCGTCAATCACTTCTCAAAAACGAAAAGCTGTTAAATTTATATTTCTTATAAATTTATTACATTTTCAATAAAAAATAACATGTCATAACTTTTCACTTTTTCTTTTGTAGGTGTTCAAAATATCGAACTATATAGTACTTATAGATTAATCTCTCGCACCTCTTGTTTTTTTTTTTTCATTTTGAATACGGATATATTTTTCAAAAAATATAGGAAGTCCAAAATCAATGTTAAGGATATAAATATTTTTTTCATATTTTTTAAAACAGATTTTTAATTATTTTTCATCTTCATGCTTTATCGAATAATTGCGTGTGGAGTGTCAAGTGGACATCAAACCTACAATTTTATATCTATGATTTTCTGAGCTCGAAGTTAAGAACGATTCTGATCAAGTGTCTTATCACTACATCGAAATGTGTTTAACATTTCACTTTTTTTTAATTTTACGCTTAATACTTGTCGGAGGAGCGTGAGAGGACATAGCGCCAAATGGCCGCGTCTACCTCTTTCGCATCGTCAATGTCCACCACCCGTCAGAGGGTCCCCACGATTTTTGTGTGACCTTCCTCCAGTGTCATCAATACTGTATTCTTAAAGGTCATCTGACACCTCTCTCTGTTAACCATGAATTAAAATTTAATATAAATTGCTTTATATCTTAATAAATCTTAAATAATTTAATTAAGTAAGTGACACAATCTCTTGATATCAACTTTATTCTTAATAATATTTAGGTAACTTTGTAAAAACCTTTTGCATGGCATTGCGTTTTAATTGAACAAGAGCATGGGATTTTAATTTAGCTACACTAATTGTAGCCACAGCTTCGTTTACGTGGACTATGAAAGTAATGAAGTCTCATCGTATCCTGTACCCGCAAGTCATGCATAGATAAACGGTAAGATGCATGCCAATTTCATGCAATTTTTAATCACATTTTAAGGAAATTATACAATAAAAAAAACGTTTAAAAATTTAAACTTTTTTTATTCCAAACAGTGCATCTAAAATGCCATTCAAGCGCTCGTCGCCAATTTAGCTGTAATAAATAATTTTACTTTCAAAAATAAAAAAAATTATGAATGAATACAAGCGTATAAGAATTACGAAACTAAAAATATTTCTCTATATAGTATAGTATAAGAAGTATTATAAATAAACCTATGACATTGACTCACCCTGTCCAATCTCATCAATTTCTAAACTACATATAATTTAAAAGGTCTACAGTTTATTTAGTAAATCGTTCCTACCTTTTCTAAATCCTCCGAATAGAAAGAGACGGGTGCATACACTGATTGCAAATTGCCAGTAATGGAGTAATTGCAGGAGGGTTCATAATTGCATGGCATTTTGTTTGTAATAAGGAAGTAAGTTGTTCAAACTATATTATGTATATGTATTAAAGTGGCAAGGGAAATTAAAACGAGGAAACTTTTTATCTTCATTTAATTATTTAGATATTTTTTTTTAATGGCGGACATTTTGAAGTATATTAGGTATACAAACTAAATAAAACAGACAAATGGCTTAAATGTCCGTACACCATACGCAGACCAATACAATTTTATATATTTTGTTTATTTATTGAGTTTAAATAAATGAAATATTAAATAAATTTATTCACACGATGCAACGGGGCCGTCGTGGCGCAGTGGGAGAGCATCTCACTGTAAGCACAACGGTTGTGGGTTCGATTTTTACTCGAAAGAATGAATTATTTACATTCCCATCCTCTTGTAAGTGCTGCCATTATGCACACAAAATCTCAAATTAGGCGGAGAGTGTAGAAATGTTGCTATGTGCTGGAAGGGAATACAGCTGGAAATTATTATTTAAACGTAAAAATATACAAAAATGCTTACTACAATCGTTATAAAACATTTAAATGCAGTAAACAAACATTAATTCACAATATGAACAAATTTAAATAGTATATGTACAATAAACGTGACCTTACACTAAGGTAACAAAGAACCCTTGAAATTTTGTCTTGATACGATAAAGAAATAAAAATTTTGGAAAAAAAAAATTTATACAAAAACGGAAACGTGACAGGAAATTATTGTATAAATATCAGTACGTATGTTCTAGTAGCCCCTTATTAATTACAGATTAAATGAATTATAAGATAAGGAAATTGAATTAAGGGTCCACAATATAATTTATAAATTAATATATTATACATTTATGTCTGTAACTTTATTGCAAAATTATTTGTTTTATCTATTATTTCGCGGTTAAGTAGCTCAGCGTCTGAGTATGAAGGGTATAGGTGCGGGTTCAATTCCTCTCGAGGGCAATCTTTTATTCTGTGACTTCATCCCATGGTCAAACTGGAATAACAAAGAGCTGCCAGTATGACTGATAATGATGATCATAAAATCGATTCGATTCAGTTGTTTCCAAGATAAGCGCTTTAAACGAAACTCTTCATCTTAAATATATTAGAATCGATAGAGAATAGGGAGAAAATAAATAGAGAATAGAGAAGGTTTTGAGGGGAACGGAGTGTCTTAACACTAGGTTCCTTATGTACGGGATACAGCGTTAAGCTAAACAAAACAAAGATAAAGTATTGGTATATATTTTAATTTGTCTGCTCTGATAAAATAAAACGCGGCGTTAATTAACGCCATTCAAAGGAAAAGAAAAAATGTACGCTGTTGAAATATGCTTGATTAGCAGCCAGAGGGAATATACTGACTGTTTGAGAGAATATGCCGTTCGAATTTCAGACAATATAAATCGAATATATATATCGTTTTAATATTATTTTATACATTTTTGTTTTCTTTACGTATCTTCCATATTTTAGGAGTAGATACGTAGAAGGAACCTTAGCCTTAGGTATTTCTCCATTTTTCGCCTCTCTTAGAGATATATCCAATCGAATCATTATCGCGTTTACAGTCGCTAATAATATACAAATTAATATAACAATCACATGATAAGCTAAGAATTATCATTTCTGATGCGCAAATGTTTTTTCTTGTTATAAAAAATAACGGTCAAGTGCGAGTCGGACTTGTGCACCGAAGGCTCTGGACCAATTGCATGATTGTATACCAACGGTATTAACAAACTTAAATTAAATGAACCACAAATGTAGTTTTGCTATAGTTTTCCTCTGTGATTCATGTATAGTTTTACTTTTGTTTTTTCCATAATTTGCTGCATGTTAGTGTAATAAAGAATAATATTAATTTACACCTATGTGAATTGAACTGTCTTTAATGTTTGTTTTTTTTTAATAATTACAATATTATTGCAATGTACAGTATTGTAAGGTTGAACTTCTTGTAAAATTCCATTATGCTTTCCTGCCTCGTATCTTTTAATTTTATTTAATTTTTCCTGTGGTCCAAATCTATGGATATTTGATGTTAATTTCACCATGTTCCATACGCGCGTTCTTTAAAAAAAAAGTCTTAATAAACGGACAGCAAAATAATCATATATGGGTTCAGTTTTTTTCTTTTAGAGTTATGGAACCCTGAAAGTTGCTAACAAAAGGACCAAGTAAAAAAAAACTGTCTGGTAAGTATTGTATCGCATGTTTGATTGCAGTGAAACGACATTGAAAATAATTATTTTTAGAATTACTGTTTCTTTTTTACAGCTACACGCATAAAACAGAGGAGGCAGAGCCAGAGGGCAGCCTAGTGGTCTTCACAGTCACAGTCATCAATTATGATGATAAGCTGCATATTGTCAGTTGATAGGTGCACCTATCCTACGTATGGGAGTTTTACAAATTTGCTTAAATTTGGATTGCTGATACTTTTCCGATATTTGATTTCATCTATCGCAAAGTAAAGAACAGTCGGATAGATGGATGACAAAATTATTCTGTAAGGGTACCGTATTTTTGAGGTACTGTTCCTAAAAAAATATATTTTTTTTTTATTATTTTGAATGAATGCCTTCCAAATTAAAGTTATATTACTTTGTTATATTATCTCCTGTCGACATTTTTAATGATATCAGTTATTCTAATGACAGTTTAATCCACAAACATGTAACGCTTAAACAACTATATAAAAAGTCTTTGTTTTAGCTTCACGCTGTATCGCAAACACTCCGTTTCGTAAAGTGGCGGAATTCATCGCCGTGCTTTGTCTTCTTACCAGGAAGCTGAAATGAAAATAATAAGGGAATCGATTCCGCGACCGTTGCGTTTACAGTCAGACGCTGTGCCACGACAGGACGGTCTTATACATTAGTTAATGATCTGATATTTGTATACGTTCAGTCGTTGTCACATAGAAAAATTATTTATTATTATTGTTCTTAATAATGTTCAACACATAAACCTGCATTTTACTTTACTAATAATTATTTACGAGCTAAAATTATGGAAGACATTCAAGACACCCTATCATAGGTGTTTGAACCTACAAAGGAACAACTGGTTCGAATTGAAAAAAATATTTCTGTGTTGGATAGATAGTCTATTTATCAGGGAAGAGGCTATAGGCTATATTACATTACGTTAATCAGAGTCATCTTGGGCATATGGAATATATAATGTATGTATGAAATTTGCTATTATTAATCATAACTATCTGACCACGTGGGCACAACCGCAAGTAAAAGCTAGTATATATATAATAAATTCAAATTCAGAATATTCATTTGACAAGCACTTATGCACATGTCGCTAACACCGCGTGCGGATGCAGTTCTGCCTTATTACATATTATCCTGATCTAGAGAAATTAATAGAGAAGCTGTATCTCCTCATCAGATATTGACTTGAAAACAGACACAAAGTGTGTCCTAACGTTGGTTAGGTTCATAAGATAATTAAAAAATAAAAGTATGCTACCATCATCGCTAATGGAATTTTATTTATGTAGGCATATACAAGTTGTTTTATGATTCATGCTATAAAGTTTGTAATTTGTATTGAACATTATCCTCGTTGTGATTCAAATTAACAAATAATAATTAATATTATATTCCTGTTACAATCGGTAGTTCTTTGAATATAAATGTATTAGTAAGCATAAAACAAAGTAGTTATAGGTTTTGGATTGTTAACACGTCCCTGTACATTTTTTTTTCAATTTCAATTAAAATATGTCTAGCCAAGCTACCTGCGCAGTACAAAGTGATCTAGTGAAAGAAGACATAAAAGACATTCGAACAGAGCTTCCTCCAGAAGAAAATGTAAAACAAAACGTTGAATCGAACTCTAGACACTCCGGTCGGTCGGTTACATTAAACGATGATGTAATATCCACTATGGAAGAAACATCTTTTATGGATAAGACTAAAGATCATCAGTCTAATGTTGTAGAGAATATGGCATCTATAAATAATGAACATGCCATCTCAACAGATGATATTATAAATACAGACAGTGCCCATGACATTGACGAAGATAAAAGTTTTGTAAATAATAACTCAAGCAGAGCAAAATGTCTCCAGTGTATGTCAGAAGTATTTGAGTGTACTATATGGTTTTTCAATAGCATAGCTAGTTCTATTAGAGCCAGATTGCAAAATTGTTGTGCTTGTAACAAGAAAAGTATAAATATAAAAAGTCGAGAGTTTGACGATGATGGTGAATATTGGAATGGGAATGTGATGAACAATGAACGTGAAGAAGGCGTGATTACCTTTAGCTTTGATAATAATGAAAACGGTAAGGAAACTGAGAAGACTTTCTATCAAAATGAATTAACTGAAGTTAATGAAGACCATTCGAAAGTTAATAATGGCTTTGAAGATATAGATATTGAAGCTCATACTGTCAGTGAACATAAAGCAGTTAATAAAACTGATTGTCGAAGCAGTAATGAAGTTGAACATCGAAATTCTACTACAAGTGTAGTTTGTCATGTGAATGTTCATCAGGAATCTAATCGAAATACAGTTGTTTGTAATGCTACAAATGGAGATAATTACAATTCTAGTGGTAACGATTGTGGTAACGATGGTGGTAACGATGGTGGTAACGATAGTGGTACAGCTGGTGGTGGCGATGGTGGGGGTAGCGCTGACTGATTTTCTTTATAGTTGAAACAATACTGATTTTTTTTCGTTATATAATATACCTTAATAGTATTTTAAATTATTAATTTAAAAAAAAACTTTAAAAGTATTTAACTACGAGTATATAAACTATAACTATTTAAAAGATTTATTTATTTATATTTATCCCACTAATATTCTAAATGTGAAGTTTGTGTGAACCGTTGTTTCTTCCACTTTTACGTTAAAACTAAATAAATAAATAAGAATAATGTCAGTGACTAATATTTTTATGGATTGAAAAAATCTAAGCCACTTTTCCCAGGAAAATTTAAATAACTTATTTAAAAATAACATCATTAGTCAGCGTTTTAAATAGTATAATGTTATTATGTTTATTAAAGTCACAAAGCAATAATTTTGTATATTTTCCTCATTTATAATGTTAATTGACACCGTCGTGGCGAAGCGGTACCTGTAAACGCGACAGTTGTCAGTTCGACTCCCACCAGGGGGAATGAGTTACTTCATATCAGATACCAGAAACCAGAGAAGACAGAGTGCGGCGTTGAAGTCTCGAAAATTGGGCGGACACGGAGGAACGGAGTGTCGTAATACTGGTGTATTAGAAAGTTTTAAATTGCGTACTCTATGATGAATGATCTCCAGTACTATTCAAATGCTATCTTTATTCTAGAACTATAGAACTTCCATGAGTTCGTGTCTAGAAATTATTTCAATTTAGTAGGATAATTTCAAATTTGGTTTGGTAAAGTGAGGAAGCTACGTTCTATAAATTTAAAATTTTCAGTAATCTACAATATTTTTTAAAAAGTTCTACAAATTAAAAATTTTCAGATGTTTGTTCTTTGTTTGAACTATAACTTAACTTCTATTTCATTGCTAAATTTCAGAACTCTAGGTCAACTATAAGTACTAACTAAATAAATTTCATAACTCTAGGTCAACTATAGGATTTGATCCTATAGGGTCGGCAAATTTCATACAAATATAAACATATCTTATGATTACGTTGACTTAGAAGTTTGACAATATTTGATATTGATTTAAACTTGATACCTCTCTAGTTTTGACAGACGGGCAAGAAAGTGATCCTAAAGAGTTTCGTATTTTCCTTTTTAGTTCAGAAGCATACAATTAAATCAATCAAAAAGATAAATGGCATAGTTTTGTAGAACAGAAAAAGCTCTGTAGAATGAATGTAATATAATTCACATATTAAAAGTACATTTTTCTTTTTAGTTTCACGCTGTATCCTGCACATAGCAGGGACGGCAGAAGGAACAGTAGGCTCAAAGAACCTAGTGTTAAGACTCTCCGTTCACCGTTTTCCGCCTTTGGAGGCATTGCGTTCTGAGTACCGGATTTGAACGCCCTTTAGCCTTATTGCCTTAGCGAAGAACATTTCATTTACCCCGAGTAGGAATCGAACCCATATATCGTCGCGTATACAGGCAGGGGTTTTGCGCCACAATGGCCCTAGAATATATTCTTTTAAATTTAAGAATGTATGAAAACGCTACAAACTTATTCCCCAACCTGTTAATATTCAAAATAATATAGATATTAATGAAATACAAAATTTAATGTATTACTCTACCATGTATGGGTATAATTACGTAAAACTATTTACCTGTTATATATATATATATATATATATATATATATATATATATATATATATATATATATATATATATATATATATATATATATATATCATATGCAAATCTAGTTCTTGAAAATAAATAATATTGATTGATAGTTTTTGACTTAAGTCAAGACATTGCCTTTTTCATTCTCCGCCTAATTTGAGGGTAAAGTATAAGAAAAATATTTTTAAAGAGCATCTCTAGCTATTCTCAGCAGAACTGTCTTCTGAGCCGTTGGTTGGTTCCTATAGAACTGAAGCTCCTGACATTTTCGTGTAACTTGACATTCAAAAGGTCTTGGCTAAGATATTTTGATTTTTATTATGTTTACAAGTTAAATATTCTAACGTAGGCCTTATGATGTACGAGTACAACTTACTTCACTTTCTTATTGTCAAGGGTATTACTTTAGTTTACGCGATTACTAAACTTAATTTATATAAAATCACATCCACTCATCAAATTTCCTTTTTCCTCTGCCTCTTTGTTCATTTTCTATTCCTTTCTATCACCATGGGCGTAGAATGTTCACACCATAATCGTCTGGTACCACCCACACTAGAATTATTAATCCCAAAAAACCAAGGGTAAAAAAACTTTACACAACGAGGCATCAAAAATCATTTTAAAGGTAAAGGCAATTTTTTTACTAAGCCATGTAGGCATCTTTAAACCACTGGAGGCCAGACCCCCTGGAAAGTACTTTTCAATACGCCCATGTCTATCACATATGTACATATATCTGTACTCACACATACATACGAACACTTACATAAAATTCTTAAAAGTTTCCAGAATTAAAAATAAAAAAACACAACAAATTCTCTATCCCATGATTATCATATAACTACAAAAACTGAAAGTGCCTTACTTAGCTATTATCACAAATTCCAGACAGAAGCCGTAAAACTAGAGGTATGCATCTCTGCAAACCGGAAAGGGCACTTACAATCTGATATTATCAAGGACGAGAGGTCATTGTCGCTGAACTGGTTTGAACTGCATTGGACTTAACGTATAAGTAGAACAGAAATAAAAACGTTACATGTGTATACAATTAGTTTAGAATAGATAATATATAATAGACTTTAAACTTGGCTTTGAGTTCCGCCACTCACCGCGCGATATATTGAATTTTGTCGGAACGAGATCTCCCTCTGCTAGTACAAGAGAGGACACAAGAGATTAGATTACAATTTTTTTAACTAGCAAGATTCTATTTAGAAAAGATCAAGCTAAGAAACCGGTTCACGTTTATTTCCGCTAAGGATTTAAGATTTATAATTATATTAAAACTTTGAATGATCCTTGCATTTGAATCGTCGTTGACATTGCAAGCGTTCTCATATAATAGGTTAATCTTCGTTTTCGACCGACCTCATAGAAGAAGGTTATGAGTTTGACCTGCATGTATGTGATATTGTTTGCTTCCGATTTTAATTGTCATTTCAATATAATGCGCAACATTTATTAGGTGTTTGTATACTTGTCCACAAATTTCTCGGTGACTAAAAATTTAACTTTTGATTTTTAATTGAAATTAAGTAGTTAAGTAGTTCACTTGGACGGTTTCCGTGAGACGCGGGTTCGAATCCCGCTGCGTTCAAATTTTTATAGGTTTTCTTTAAGTATTTTTTCTATCCTTAGTGTAGAGATAACGCTTTATAAATCATCAAAATAGTTAAGTAGTTTTTGAGATATGATATGACATCATTGTGTTTCTGGAAGGGATATGTATAATATAAATTCCAATGTAAGTCAATTTTAACGTTAATATCTAAATATTTGGTTATAATTAACTTAACTTTTCTTTTTCATTATCATTTAGTAAACTTTTGTAAATGGCTATCGTATTTAAAAATTAAACTGTGCTATTAATGAGTAAATAATTATTATTTTAAACAGGCCTTTAGAATATTTCTTAATCTATGTATATAAAAATATGTGAAAGTAAATTGTTATAAAGAGCAATATTTGTCAAAAATATAAAGTGTCCAAATTCTGTACTGACTAATATGTTTTATAAACGAGAGAGAGCTATCGTATATATAAAACGAGATTTCATGTTTGCAGTAAAAGTAATTATTGACATTGCTATCATTGCTCCACATCATGATAATCTCATGAAGGTGGAAAAAGAAAAGAAGTATTTTTTTTAAATGTTAACTCTGTCTTAATTTATATTTAAAAATGTAAAACTTGCCTTGTATAAGATTAGAATTTGATGAAATGATCAAGATTTAAAGTTTTACAAGTTTAAGTTAGTTTAATTTAGGATAAGTTAATTTTTAAAAGTAAATTTTTTTGCGGGCACCAAGGTTGTTTTCGTTGTCTAACTAGGAATATAGCACCAGCCACTCAGAATTGGTAATACTGTAAGTTGTTCTTGGTAATTAGTAAAAAATGTATCATTTTATATGTAATATTTAATCTGGGCGGATGGTACCCGCGTGCGGCAAGCTCGCGCGGGATAAGTAGCCTGTTGTTGCTAAACAAATTCCTGTATCTTCTGTTGAAAGTACCATAAAAATCAGCCGAGTTGTTCTGGAGATTAACTCGGAGTAACAGAAAGACCGGCAAACAATTTTTTAACACACAACTAAAAAAAATATTAGAGAAATCATTCCATCTGTTTACGCGTGATGCGATGAGCAACCGAAATAGAGATTCATTTGTATATATATATATATATATATATATATATATATATATATATATATATATATATATATATATATATATATATATATATATATATATATATATATATATGTATATATATATATATATATATATATATATATATATATATATATATATATATATATATATATATATATATATATATATATATATATATATATATATATATATATATATATATATATATATACTAGATTGCATATTTATTCTTTTATATATGAAATATTAGTACGAAGTAGAATAAAAGAAAGGTGGATGCTGTGGAGGTGCCATCTCTTCGGAGGATTTGCAGAGTCAGCTTAACTGACCGACTCTGCAACGAAGACATACAAAAAATGGTACGTACCAGCGAGGATGTCACGGTGAGATTGAAGAAGAACTTTATGTTTAAATGAAATAAAGAAACAAAGAAAAGCAAGCAATCTAAGCTGGTCGAGCAAATCAAGCCATATGTACATATGGCTTGATGCACATATAAATTGTACATTTTCCTAAGAGTGCTGGTTCGAGTCTCGCTACGTTCCAATTTCTAATGTTTCTAACATAGATCATGATTTGTTATAAATATTGGAATTTACGACGGCAGGTCGCTTGCTCTTAGGATCCTAAGGTACATACAAGGCTTGGCTATCGTGGTCAAATGTACTACGAGTATATAGCAAAGATTTGTTCATGACCAAGAGCTTTTCTAAAGTTATTTTACCGAAATATCAGTCCCCTACTTATATTTACTTATTACGTTTATAAGTAGTTTCAATATATTTTTATACATTATATGAAGTTCATTTATTAAAAAAAATGATATCAACATTCCTTTTAAAATAAAACTTTGTTACTAAAATAATTAATTGTCTGTTGCTTTCTAAAATAACTGAATGTATTTTATCATTCAATGCTAAGTTTTTTTTATCAATTTCAATTAATATGTAAATGTTTACTTAGTTTTTTTTTATAGTTTTAAATATTAAAACCATATTTAAATGATATAAGAGCGCTCTAATGGAAAGCAAGGGCAGGGTAAAAATATTTTTATTTCATTTATTTGTAATGTGGGGTAGTGTCTGACAGCCAACGAGGTGGTAGTGGGATCAATCTCTCTGGGGGAATTAATTATTATTATTTCCCCCCATCTAGTAAGCACTATGTGGCGTTGAGTTCTGCCCTAAAACACGCAGACTATGGGTATATTAGGGTGGAAAGCGGAGAACGGAGTGTTTTGACACTAAGTTATCTATGTCTACCCTGCTCCATACGGGGTACAGCGTGAAACTGTAAAAATAATTATAAAAAAAATTGATTTCGTATGATTAACGTGATATATATATATATATATATATATATATATATATATATATATATATATATATATATATATATATATATATATATATATATATATATATATAACAACGAACGCTATTATACCAAGATGAAAATTAAAACCAACAGAATGATTTCCGTCGTGTCGCAGTGAGACCGATTCACCTAAGGAAGCTGCATACTGGATTCTCTTTGTACCCCGATATTTACAGGATAACATGTGAAAGGATAATTTACTTGATGGGATTTGAAAAAAGGTGGTATTGCTCTTAATTGCTTTATAACTTATAATGTATCTAAATATAAATCTAAAATTTCTAGAAATTTCTAATAATATATCAGATTTTTTATTCTATTTATTATTTGCGGCTTCTCTCTGCATTTGCGTATTGAATGAGCCTTGAGTCTTTCTTCTATTAGAGCGGAGAAATGTAAACAATTTATTCCCCCAAGTGGGGACAGAACACTGTCCTTGCGCCATGGTGGCCTCCACTGTATGTATCGAATTATACATGAATTGTTAGACAAAAATTATATTTAAAATTATCATTCATTATCGTCATTGAATGTATGTACGTAAATTACACTTTTCAAGTACAAATAAATGCTAAGAAGTGCATTTATATAAAACAAAAAATAAACCCAAAGCAATTGATTTCCTTAATTTATAATACTAAATATATTTACAATTATTTAAATACGTAGTAATTTTACAAACATATATATTATGTAGAAGGTATTTTGTATTTTTTTTACATTATGTAATTCGATACAATTTTGTTGTATTTAAAAAAATTACTTTTTGCGTAAAGAATTTATACACACACACACAATTTATACACTATAAATTCAACTAAAGTCAATGTTTTATGACGCATTAAAAAACAAGTTCCATTAAATACTTTAAATTGTTAAAAAACCATTCCCATAGCCGAAAATATTTTTAGTAAATTTGTAAATTAAGGAAGTGGTAGTGCCTATAGGTAAATATTGTTTGGTTTGTCAGGCCATAGTAACTGCAAGGTAAAATTATCGTTTATTCTCATGTATTATATATGCTTTCTGCTTCAAAATATATCCCACGTATGAAGAAAATTATGTTCTCCACTTCCCGTTCAAATTAGAAACATAAAAATCACATCAAATATTAAATTTTTTTTACATACAAATATATAAAAAGAAATTAACTTATTCCTTAAAAAATCAGGTATAAGAACAATTTTATGTCATTTTCAAAAGGCCACAGCGGCACGTGCCAACATTGTTCAAAGAACACCGACGCGCTAATTAAAGACGCCGAAGCTTTTTACTTTTAACGACTGTTGCGTATTATAGATATTAGTCGCGAATACAGTAAAATGGTACATTTTTTCGAAAGGAAAAAAAAATCTTATAAGAATAATATTGAATTATTTTATAAGTGCATCAAGCGAGCGGACCCGCGATCGGGTCGCTAGTTGATAATAAATATATATTATATATCTTCAAATGATATTGAAATATTTCTCTATACCCAAATCTATCTATTCTAATTTAACCCGCATATAACAGGGTAGGCCGAGGGAACTTAGTGGTAATACACTACGTACCCCACTCTCCGCTCAATTTTCAAAACGTGTTAATATAATGTTGACGTAAAGTGATGTGTAATGAGGCGGCGCTTTGTCTCGATACCAGAGCGAGGAAATGAAGGTAATTCATTCACCTGACGCTTCATCACGACGCTGGCCAAATTAATAATGGTCATTTTCCACTCTTCGACACCTCTTAGGATATTATCAGTCCATTTTCACTTAAGCTTTAAGCTTTTAGACTACACTAGTAACATTATACATCTGTCATGAGTGACGACAGACCTATAATTGTGACAGTGACAATCAATGTGCATCTGGACATATTATAGGAACAAAAAATAAAAATGAGCTTGTAAAGCCTACTTATCGCCTCCAAAAAGTAAATAAATTATTTATGGGTCTGCGGTCTATTCTTTATTTGCCACTACATAAATTTAATGAAAATGTAAACGGAAATAAAAAAAAAAACCGGTGGTAGCGACATGTTCCTTTGTCTAATATGTTTAATTCAATCAGCTATTATTTAAGTAGGTACTCCTTTTGTTTATTTTTGTAACTTTTTTTTGTAGTTATTTTTAAATAATGGTCGTACTTCATTTTATTGACTTTATTGCGTGCATTTATTGTATGTATAGAATATTAGCAAGCAATGCCATTTGCTTTCAATACATTTCACACTTATGTAAATTGCGATGTAATAATATAAAAAAGGATATTTTAAACTTATTATGTAGTTAAGAACAATAATGTTACTTTATATATTATATTTTTCAATAAAAAAAAATTGTCAAAAAATAGTAAATGACGTCATCGTGACGTAATTGAATTTTGCAGGTAAATAATTAACGCGTTCTTGATCATCATCAACAGAAAAGGCCTTCTAGGTACAGCGCCCGACTATAACCGCGTTGGTTGTGGATTCGATTTTGGTAAGATAATGTTCCGCCAACATGCAATGTCTCGAATACGAGAGGAAAGTAGAGAATGTAGAGTCGTGGAAGTAGATTCTCTCTGCTAATTGTATTTTTACAACACTTTATAATTAAAAATTATATTAAAAATGTCCTTAAGTTATTTTTCTTACATATTGAGTTCATTCATTAATTTTTAGATCAGCACATGATGCAACAAATCTACTAAATTATAGCGCTCAGGGAAAACCATAGCTCACATAGCTCAGGGAAAAACACACTAACACATTCCATATATTACGCACGTTAGAATACTGATAGAGGACCAACATATCTCCTCTTTCTCATAAAGAACCTAAACCTCAGTAAATTTAGGATCATCGATAATTCGAACTGCCCGGTAGTTTGTACTGAGTGTTATAGATTTTAACGTATTTACTTCCGCGTACAATACTACTGAGGAGTGGAGAAACTGCAGCAGTGGTTTCAGGTTGATAGCTCCTCTAGTGTTTTACAGGGTTATGGGCGGAAGTAATCACATATCATCAGGCGACTCGAACGATCGTTGCCTTGTCTTTACTTTTAAAAAACCATATAGGTGGGTCTTAAATTATTATTTTAATGTCTTTAATAAATTAAAATATATCAGAGCCGAATCTCTTTTATTCAGTATTCTATCTTACGCTACATAATCATTGAATGCAATATTTATGAATAAATTTCAATGATAATTCAGCTATTATAGTAAACGAATCATACTTGCCAATCATATGTGACTACTTCCTTATGTTTGTTGTAGGTATATCTGAGTTCCGTACAAATACAATATATGGCATACGCATTTATGTTTTTTTTACATATGTTAAACTTTCGTGATGCATTTGATATAGACCAATTGTACAGACTAAATAAATAAATTATTCCCATTTCTCCATGTACTTAGCCTACAATATCCCGAATTAGGACGAAGCGTGTTGACATTTTTTTTTAGATTATTTTTCCTACCCTGCTATATGTGGAATAAAACGTGAAGCTAAGAAAATATGTACCAGGTCAAATTTCGTCACCTGACACTATTATAATTCGAATCCAGGTAGTAATTTGGTTCAATTTGGTGGATCACAGTGGTGGTGAAAACCACGCAAGAAGTAGTAAATCTTGAATTTGTATTTGAAAAAAAAATTGGTGAGAATAAGAAGAAAGTACCAAGCATCCCATGGGCACATCACGTTTGTAGGGAGAGAAGCTCGAGCAGTGCTTGGGACTTGTGAGCAAAAAGTACGTTTGAGGGGCCCTTTTGAAGTACGCATTAGCGTCTCACCTCAACTTGCCGACCTCCCCCCGCTATCTAACCCAATCAAAACAATTCTACAAGTGCCACATTCGAAGTACGTTCTTGAAATTAATTGATGATAGCTTTAGACAGGCTGAGATCTTTTAGCAAAAAATAGAGAGATGTCGCTGTTATATCTCTATCACTTCGTTAGTTAGCTATTACGCACTTGAGGCTTCTTCTTTCAAATTTCTGTAGTAAATAAACAAAACTTTTTTTTATATTCATCAATAAAAAAGTCCTATATACCAATACCAAAGACCCCTATAACAACTAACTTTATAATAAAGCAATTATTTCCTCATTAATGAATAAAAAAACATATGTATATGTATGACATTAGTCTCCTAACGTCACTGTGAGCTGTTGTCGTATGACGCAGGCGCACACACTCGACACTCGTAATTCGTATACTCTATGATGAATGAAATTACACGTTTCCTACTATGTATTAAATGGTGGGTCACGTTGTATTGTTATTTGTCTTACAGGTGGCAAAAATCTCTCTTTTTTTAGCTACCATTTTTCTATAATTGACCATGTTTTTATATATATATATTTCTTTTTTTTAATATTACTTAAAACTAGACTTATATATACTATATATTATATAGACATAATTTCTATCATTAATAGTCTAGTTGTTTAATACAGTTGCTAATTGTATTATACTTATATAAACTAATACTGCTACTAAAATGTTAAAAAGCTATGGTTGTTTATATTATGATTATATATTGTTATACAAAATACTCATGTGTATGTGTGTGTATATGCATTTACATACTCGTATATTCGAATGTAATATTTGGAGAATGTAAAAATAATCAGTATTTGAGAAGGTTTTTGTCGTTTGTTAGAGTGTCGGTGTTTGTGGTTGACTGACTGACTGATGCCAGAGATCAAAATCCAATGCACAACTGCTGAACTATCATTTTGAATTATTGTACATCATAATTATCGTCGTGTTGAATACAGGGATGTCCCTTCATTGTTTGTCATACGTATGGTATTTATAAGATGCTTTATCACATTTTAAGTGTCATACACAACACTAGCTATTTCTATATCCGGATTGCTGGAATCGAAAACAATAAACGTGATGTAATATAGCCCACCTGATCTTTATCGTATAGCCCATTGACCAGATTCTCCTGAGAGCAGTGCGTTAATCACATAAATTCTTCGGGAATACATTTATCTAGATGTGTACACATTAATATTCATAAAATTAGTGAATGTCAACAGATTTAAAATTCTCTAGATATAGAAAATTCAGGAAATCAAAATAATAAAAGGATAGAAAAGTCAATCTGAATATAAATATATCGATAACAAAAGCCTAAAAATCCACTCAGAAGAATTTTTGTCGTTGTCTGTCTGTCTGTTAATTTGTACACGAATCACGCACAGACTACCAACTGGATATAAATGAATGAATTTTGATATGTAATAAAGCTTAGAACTTATTATGTAAGTCCTGATGATTTATATAATAAATGATAATATTTTTTAAGATTTATAATATAATTAATATTTTCGATATTTGCATGTTAAAAAATGTGAATGTAGCTGGTATTTTTGTCGGGAGTAGCTAAAAATGGCGATGTGTATAAAAAGTAAAAAAGAATTGTGATGGAAATTGGAATGGATTTCAAAAATATAAATACCTTACGTGGTATGTGAGATATTGAGTTTTGTATCAAAACATTTGCGTATAAAATGATCATTTTCATTTATATACATACATTTTTAATTTGGGTAACAAACACATTGTATAAACGGTTTTCAACATATTAATATTAAGAATACAGTATTTGTATATAATATACAATATAATACAGCTTACTAAGTAATAATCGAGTACGATTTCGGTTCGTTCGGATCGGTTATGGATTCGATTCACACTACGACTTGAAATACTTGAAAAGTATTTCAAGCGGACAAAGCCATGGGCGTGTAATATTGAATAAAGTAGAACAATAACAATTTAGATATTAAATAATTCATTTCTTTGTGAATTTAGTGTGAATCGAACCCATAACCGATCAGGTGTACAATCAGATGCTGCCTTATGAGATTATTTTATATATATATATATATATATATATATATATATATATATATATATATATATATATATATATATATATATATATATATATATATATATATAAAGACAAAGATGAGGTTTAAAGAGGCCTCATTAAAATGCATTAATACTAACCTCCATCATGAATATTGACCACTATTTAAGAGTATTCTACGCTCAACCAGCATATACCTCCTGCCTCCTCACAGATGTAGCACGATTTATCGGTAATTTTTTCCCATCTTACTAAATTACTTTGATGCGCATTTAGAAAAAAAAATAACAGTGCTGGAGACCAGTCCCAAATTAGGGTGGGCCATTTTAAAGCAGAAGAAATACAGAATTCTCCCATATCCAACAACTCGTTTTATATTTCTGAGCCCATTGCGTGCATGCTTATGCTACTTATACTTATTGTTATCGGTTTTGCCGAATAAAAGATTTTATTACGTCTCTATCTTGAAATTTGCCATTCGATACTAACCCTACTCTACTCGATTGTGCTCCTATCATAAATTGTTTATGGAATTGAAGTCTTGACACGAGCCTTGGGGCACTTTTGTCTTTTGGAAGTGAGGTAACAATATCATCATGCTACTTTACCAGAATATGTGTTTTGGCTTCTCTTAAATGTTTAAAGAGCTCCGATGGTTTCTTTAATCTCAACCCAAAACTATTTTTATCCCTAAGCAGGGTTGATATGCTGACGAATGCGCTAGTCCAAGCCAAAACTTCAATATTTTATGATGCTTTCATCTAATTTGGTTGTCGTTTGGTTTGATTGTAAGAAAGTTATCGTAAATCGAAGCTTTTTTGACATTTCTTATAGGTTGGTGGTCTACCTTTTCAAAATCCTTCAAAAAGCTGTCGACTATTAAGTACATCTAAAGATGGAGTGCGGTCTTTGTAAAAAAAAAATTAATCGAGAAATTTAAAGGGTGCCAATATTAAGTCCCGAGAAGTATGAGGTATAGTATTTATACCGTATAGATATTTCGTCGTCCCAGACATAGACAGCGACATTTTCTATGTTTTGTCCTCATTTCTTTCGTCCACGTACAGATCTCGTCTACTTCATTTAATAGCAGCTGACATTGCTTTTGGTCCCTTGTCAGTATCGCGATATCGTCCGCAAAAGCCAAGTTGGATTCCGTATATTTATTATTGAATTTAAACCGATAACCCCATTTTTTCTCGTGACTAATTAGTTTATGGATTAGAATATTAAAACGATATTACATATTATAGGGGATAAACAACAACCCTGACGAAGACAGTTACATTATAGCTTAAAGGTTCTGAATGGCCGTCTTTTGAGGTTATAACGAATTTTAATTTTGAATAGTATGACGCGATTATGTTGCTAACTATCGTGGGAAAATCATATCATTTTAAAGCGTACATCATTAGTTCATGTTGTACCGATCCAAACGCGTTTTCTAAATCTATCCAACACACCCTAATTTGCCTTACACTTTCTGGCGTCTTTTAAGCTTTCGGTTTACAAACTATTATGCTCCAGGCATCCAGAAATTCCAGGTAAAAAATCCTTTCTGGTAATTCGGCCGGAAATGTCTACTGCTAATCATAAAATTATAGAAATCCTAAAATGATGTAAATTTATTATTTGATTTATTTGATTTGATTTGATTTATGTAATACTAGTGTACTTTTCCCGGCCTCACTTGTTTTCACTCTATTAATATAATAAATTTCATACATTATACAAATTATTTCATATATTTTTGTTGAATCGACTATTTTGAAAGACCTCAGCGTATATCGATGGGTGCACAAAGTATGTATATATTTATATTATATATTACTTATATAATAAATAAAAAGCTTCACGCTATTCCCCGCATGAAGCAGGTTCCCCACTTGCCGCCCGCCCGCCGTAATTTTGAGTCATTGCGTGTTATACAACGGACTGCTTTGTCTCGTCACCAAAGCGAGGAAATTAAATAATTTATTCTCCCTGTGAGGAAATCGAACCCACGACCGTCGCGGCTACATTCAGACGCTGTGCCGCTGTTGTTGCATTACTTAATTTAATAATGTTAATTTAACAATGAAAGTATAATCGGCCTTGAATAATTATTGAACTACTACCTCCTTCGTCATGATACATTTTTGTTATATATTTCACTCGTTTTTTGATTGATTTGTTGATATTATACATTTTTTTTTGTCTACACTGGAACATACTGTCAAAACACTCAGCTCCCCGCCTTCCTTCTGAATTGGGAAAATTAAGTGTGAAGTGAAATCATTCATTCAATCATCAAATCATTACCGCGTTTAGTCTTGCCAGAGCAGGGAAATGATGATAAATCATTACCCTAAGTAGAGTTTGAATCCACGACCATCGCGTTTCCCGTCAAACGCCCCCTCCCGCTCTCCCTCTGCAAATCTATATTTATTATTTAATCATTTGTATGGTCTCCATGGTCATACATAAATTATCTATTTTAACAAATTATAAATTTTTAGATATTTGACTCGTAAATATAATAAAAATAAAAAAAAATATAAATACAATAACAACTAAGTTAAGTCATTCTTATCAGTAGACTTTGGTTCTTATCAAGTAAAAGTATATTATTGTTTCAAACTAGTAGTTTTAACCGACTTCAAATCAGAGGAGGTAGTATGTATGTCCGTAAGTATGAACCGATTTGAATAATTATTTTTTATTTGAAAGATTCTTCCGCGGCGATCTTTCTTGATGATTCTGTCACCGTGTCAGGGTCTGATGATGGAATTCCAAGAAAATCGAGGGAAATCTTCATCTTGGGTGTTTCGTAAAATTTCTATTAAAAACATTAATTATATCTTTTTTGTATAGCTGACGATGACAGGAATAACAGCTCCTCAATAATTAGAAGCTATGAGAAAGAATATATTATTTATAAAATCATTACTTATACTTATTGATGCTAAAACTTTGATCAATAAGTTTAATTTTTAACCGACTTCAAAGGGAAGATAGTTTTAAGACGATTGTCTTTTTATTTTGTACGTTTATTACACTATTACTCCGCCAACTATGAATAGATTTTATTACACTTGTATGGTAGGTCATGTCATCATAGATCAGATCTCATATAAATGTTATATGTGGTATGTTTTGGTTTCATCAAGTTATGTAGGACTGAAATTTCTGTTTTATAAAAAAAAAATGTATGTAGCTGTAAGATATAGATTTAGAGTAGATAAGCTAACTGAGCAGTGGATAGCAATAATCGGAAACAAAGAAACGAAAATTTTCCAAATTAACATTTCAAATTGATACGACATCGAACCTACTACTTGCTTTAATAAACGAGTCACCAGCCATAAAACGTACAGGCGCTAACAATTATTGATATAACCAAGACACATTGAATGCTCCGTACACTTAAATGCACATAATTGCGTTATATATCACTATACGACCCATATAAAGTGAATAAACAAGTCGACAAACAGAAATGTCATAAATCGTTATAATCACTTGGTCTAAAGAAATTACACTTGAATTACTTGGTCGAATTAAAATTTTATATAATATATCATTATCATTGTCACTGTCATTAACCAATTTACTTTACATTTACGAGAGTGCAGCAGTAGTAGGTACCTATTAGGGTCAATTGCATTTTCAAACCACGCAGGAGTTTATTGATAATACGTGCAAAGACGGTACTAAAATGGGTTCACGTTTCAATGATAACAGATGGTTGGTGCAAGTGCAAGTAGTATAGTAAGGGTCATTAATTGAATGAATTGGATAAAGGTTATGCAATGATTAGACAATATACTATAACTATTTTGTATTACTAATACTTACATATTGTATATACAAAATATGAACAAATAATAAGCTTGTAAGGAAAATAAAAATTTAAAACATAATATTCAGAATTTATTGAAACAATAATTTACTGTAAAGCCAATACAAATAAGCAATAATAAAGTATAAGCTTTAACAGCTCCAGTTCTCACACACTAAAATAATATGTAATGATATAAAAAAAGAATCTACCACTTCTGGATTTAATGCTACGTGCAAACGGGCGTGCAATTATAGGATACAAACACTCTGTGACGTCACATTATAGACATTTAACAAAATGTCTTATTTTGCGAAATTGGCTGCAACATGTGTTAACGTTGAACGTAATTTATAATAAAACTAAAATGCACTAAAAAATAAGCACTAAAAAGTTCCTTAAATACTAGAATGTCCATAACTAATATTGTTATATATTATAATTTCCGAATTAACCATACAAACCTTAATATAGACCTATAAATTTAACACAAAGTCGTTTCTATGGTTAGTGCCTTTCAAGAAAAAAAATTCTTCAGCTTTTTTAAATTTATTTTTTAGCTTCACACTGTATCACGCACATAGCAGAGTAGGCAGAGGGAACCTAGTGTTCAGACACTCCGCTTCCTCCTTTGCGCCTTTGAAGACATTGCGTGTTGAGTGGTGAAACTCAACGCCGCGTTTTGTCTTTCTTCAGCTTTATAATATTTAAAACAAATTGTACAGCAATTACACTAGCAATTACAACCCACACGAACGATAAAAATAACTTGATCTAGCGTATAAGAAATGTAAAACGATATAGCTTATTAGGACTGTTTGGCACTGAAGAAAAAATATACAACCTGTTGTTAAGAAGATTAGGTTAGATAGCCACTTGTACTGTAACATGCCATTTGACATTTCTAGGTAGAGGTAAATTCTAAAATTCTAAAGATGTAATGAAAGGAGATTGTATATTGATTTATTTGTAGCTTTTAAGCTGGCTGTAGAACAAATGAACAGGCTCAACTTATCTATAAATCTGAAAATGCCAATCGATTGCAATTTGTTCCAGATTTACATTTAAAGCTAATAATACCAAGAATCGTAGTAAATTTTACATTGCATTGTGGGTAATTTAAACAGTTTTATGAGCAATTTACGTTTATATTTTATTTAACTGATATATAAAATAGGTCATCGTGGTGTGGGACAGGGTCTGACTATATATGCGCTGGTTGTGGGTTCTATTCCCTTTGGGGAAATTAATTAATTTACTTTCTGCTCTGCCAAGTCAAAGCGCGGCGTTAGGATCCGTTAGTCAATATGCAATGTAACGAATTAGAGAGGAAAGAGGAAAACGGAGCGTTTTGACACAAAGTTCTCTATCTGCTTAACATGAGTGTAGATAAATATGAAATAATAATTCACGACAGTTTGTGGTTTCGATTCCAACTCGGAGAGAATAAATTATTTTCATTTTATTCGCTGTGGTAACTAGACTAAGCACCACGTTGAGCTCCGCCACTCAACACACAATGTTTCGAAAGGCGGAAAGCGAGGAACGGAGTGTCTTAACGCTAGGTTCCCTCTACTTCGCTATGTGCGGGATACAGCGTGAAGCTAATAAAAAAATATATAAGAAATAGTTAATGCAGGTAGGTGAGTACCTACATAGTTTTATTATACAAAAATAGGATTAGTATTTAAAATACTTAAAGTTTTATTATTCTCACGCTAACGAATTCTCGTAATATTCTATTCATTATATCTAAATAATATTAATATTGTATTAGATACAAATTGTACTTATTTAAATGTAAATTATTATGGTACAAAGACTATGTTTTAATCTGCAAATATACTCGTATGATATCATCGCTGAAAATTAAAAATATTTTAGCACATTTTATAATTTTATAAATATTATCTAGAAAGAGGGCAAGTGGCGCAGCATATGACTGTAAACGATACGACTGTGGGTTCGATTACCATTCGAGGTAATGAGTAATTATCATTTCTTCGTCCTGGTAACAAGACAAAGTGCAGTGTTGAGCTCCTCTATTTAACAAACAATATCTCGAAAATTGGACGGAATGTGGGGGAACGGAGTGTCTTAGCATTAGCTTCCCTCGGCCTACTCAGCTGTATGCGGGATGCAGCGTGAAGCTATTTGTAACACGCTTTTTTTTTAACTTGGTATGTACGCACAGAAACGTATGTACGTTTGTAACGGAAACTTTGAACATGATATTGACCGTCTTTAAGACGTTGGATTAATTTGAAACTTTGCTTACGTATGGAAGATCGATGACAATGAAATAATATGAAAAAAAAATATTAGTCAAATGCAAACTTCATAAACAATAATAACAATAATAATAGTGTAAAGAACGCGCTTTTTTGACAGTTAAAAAAAAAACAAAAAAAAATTAATACAAAAAAAAATATTTTGAATTACGAAATAATTTTGTGTAAATAAAAAGAAAATATTTTGTAAAAAAAGCGAGACTGTGTTTTAATTAATATACACACACTCACACATATCTTCACATACCACTTAATATTTTATTGACAGATTTGAGTAGAAGGATATAAAGGAAGTATTATTATCATGATGGTTTTAAAAGGATGTGATGGGAAGGATGGGTTTAAAAGGCACTTCCATAAGAACATACAACACAAGGGATAATTTGAACTTTAGTAAGTATGTAGTTGAACTTACTATAAAACGTATAATATCGTTTAGTTCAATGCTTTTATATTTCGAAAAATTCTCTCATTTACGTTCTCTTCCCCAAAAAATTGACTTGTCAAATTTTAATTTTTCAATTTTGTCTGTCCGTTGTCTTGTCAGTTTGTATGAAACGAGAGACTACTAGTATTTCATTTTAAATACTTAATCAAAAATATAAAACAATTCCTTTTGTAAAATAATATAATTTTAAAATGATGACAATTTTAATAATGAATTTTAATATTTATTAGATGTAACCTCTATCTATAAATAGAATATTTTAGTCTATGACACTTGTTGAATATTAAATAATTATGTTCTAAAATAAGTATATAATCTAACTTCACAAGTAATAAAGTGTCTATTAATAAAATTTCTTATTAATATGCAGTAAACATGTATTATTAGACATAATCGTTTTGACCGTGATCATTTGAGATTAATTTGAGCTAGATTTAAAAGAATATTCCGTCTGCTTTAAATCTATTTTTATCATACAAATTTTTACTTTTATCAATGACATTTATATATATAAATAAATAATGATTAATTCTCGAATTAGTAAATGTCTAATGGCTACGCTGGAAGGCTATTTTTTGTACGAACAAATGAAGAAATAGTCTTATCTATAAACATAGAAGATACGAATAGTAATAAAATTTTCGATAAGATTTTAAGATATTGGGATGCACGAGCCCAGAGCGGAGAACAGTACCCCTTATGAGGTCGAACCTGGGCCCTATACATTTACAGTCCATATTTAGGCGTGAAGTACTAAGTACTAAAATTGGTAACCAGTAAACTTTGTAGTAGCTACTACAAAGTTTTCTTTTTAAAGCTTTCAAAACATGTAAGTCGAGCTTTGTAAGTGAGGACAGCAAGCCTATGGTGAAGTAAATATTTGTTACAAGAAGCTAAGATGAGTCTTATAAAATGTTTAGAATAATTGATTGGATGGAAAGCTGGGCAAGGGATGAGGAAGAAAGGTAAAGAGGAAGCAATTCAGTAAGAGACGTAAGAGGTTTATCACGACGAATGACGTCAGCTAACCCAAATAGCTCAGACCACAAGGAATGTGAGGAATGGCAGTTCATAAAATAAGTATAAATTTAAATAGCTGTCATAGTAATGAAAATAATGAACGATATATTGAATTTATTCTCTGAACGTGGATATTTTCATTAAATCACTCACTCTATATATCTTTCAGTTTTCCATATATAAAGAAAATTGCAAATGCATGTGATGTTATGCTAAATATCAGTAGGAAGTACATAAGCATATAACTAAGTGTTAATATGTTAAGATTTGTTTTACATTTCCCCACGTATTATATATATATATATATATATATATATATATATATATATATATATATATATATATATATATATATATATATATTATATATATATATATATATATATATGTATATATGTACGTTCACCCACCCGCAATTATGAAAAACGAATTTTCACTTTATGTGCAGCATTTTTACATTTCGCGTACAGTATTTTGCGTGTGGTAAATGTTTTTTTCCCGCGTAAATCCGGAAAAAGTATATATTTTGCTCCACAACCAAGCCCGGACACACGAAAAGACAGACAGACAGACAAACATTTTCAAAATCTGTTTTATTATTTAAAAACGTGTAAATAAATAACTATATGCGGTTGAAAAAACATAATTATTTTCAAATCATAAACAGACACTTTACTTTTATATTTATATATATATATATATATATATATATATATATATATATATATATATATATATATATATATATATATATATATATATATATATATATATATATATATATATATATATATATATATATCTACAAACTAATAGAATATGAATATAAGAGTTTTTTAAATTTTTATGTTTTTCTGTTTATACAAGCACATTTTCGGGGTTTGAATGAATGAAACTTATTTATTGTATAGCTGTTTGATCTGGGAGTTATCTAGGCTTTGATATAATTAGTTTTGAATACTGGCACACCGATTGATTGAAAATGATGAGTATTTTTATTGATATATAAAAACTATAAGAAATACGCCTATAAAAATGACCCTTTAATAAAATTTGTTGAGCGTGATGAGCATTTTTCATTGACATATGGAAATCTAAGAACTGGAACGTCTCATGATGAACCATGAAGTCCAGCTAAACCATATGAAACAAGGAAATGACCTCAATAGTAGTAGTTGTTTAGCGTCTTAGACACTTTTAACTCATATTTTATATATAAAATTCAAGGATCTGGTACATCTGATGACACTAAGGAAGTGACAGGCATTTCTAGTATCGTTAATATAATTTTAATAAATTTCGTCTCAAATTAAAGTATCTACATCACAATGTCAAACTAAAATAAAAATGTTATTGTATTAATATATATTCACATTGCGGTTTTGGATTTCGTCGCCCAGTGTATCTTAAATTTAAATAGAAATAAACTAATTATGCTAGAAACAGTTGAAATAGACGAATTGCAAGAAATAGGGATTTTTAACTGTCTTTTTTTATTTTAATGTTTTATATAGAGATGTCCAGTCCCTATAATTTTGATTTTTTTTTTCAATACTATATGCATAGTCTATACAATACAATTGTGTCGTTATTGTATACGTATTATAAGTCAAGTAAGTCAGAAGGAAAATTCAAGTTCCTTCGAGCAAGTCTTGAATATTGTTTTTTTAAATATCTTATCTATATAGGGTGTCTTAATAATTAACGTAATTTAAAGAAATAAATTTTAAAAGATTTCAGAATAGAATATTTATTTAATTCTAATACCGAATAATGTTTAAAATTTCAAATTTATTATAAATAATTCAGTTTTTATTGCTTCTAAGGTAAATTTAAAGCTAGAAAAAGGAAATATGTTTTTTTTTAATCTGCCACGGTCATTATATGAATGGAAAATTTGTTTAAACACATTAGTAATTAAGTGTATAAAGTGTAACGCGCTTTGTGAATGTACGGCTAAATATATTATTTTTATGCAATAAAGGAAATCTATTTATAATTATTAATTTTTATATTTAGTATGCTATCTGTTACGTAATTATAAAATAATTTCGTGGCCATCGTGGCGCCTAAACTAACGTAAAACTGACTAACTGTTACACTTACTAACTGTAAAATAAGTAAGACTGTTAATGCGGTTGTTGTGGGTTCCAGGATGAGGCGGAATAAATTATTTTTATTTCTCTGCTTTGGAAGACAAACTGTGGCGTTGAGTTCCGCTACTTTGCATATAAATTCTTGAATTCGCGAGTTCTTGTAACTAGCCTCTCATTGCCTACCCTGCCCTGCTATATGTAAGATGAAGGGTCACCTTTACGGTTGGCTTCAGCTGAAAATAAGTAAAACATTGGTCAAATGCGAGTCATACTCACGCACTAAGGGTTCTGTACCAATTTCATGTTTCTTGGCCGACGGAAAATATATCTTACAAAAGTTGACAAACTTAATCTGCGGTCGTATGCACTCATTTTGTATGAAATGAAACAAACATATAAATTTGTAAAAAAAATATATAGTTTCACGCTATATCCCTCATATGGCAAGATAGACAGAGGGAATATACGTTTTGATGTCGCGGTTAACTTCATACATAATGCGGCAAAACCATAGCATAAATGGTCGTAACTTTTGGTTGCGTTGACTTGGAAGTTTCCTTTTTCTGAGCTACATGTTACTATTGACCAATATATATATATATATATATATATATATATATATATATATATATATATATATATATATATATATATATATATATATATATATATATATATATATATATATATATATATATATATATATATATATATATATATTTATATATTTCATTTTCTTGCTCTGATCTGAGTGCTATCTTTGACGTAAACGGTATATGTTAAGTAACTAATGTACAGTACCTTACATATATGACAGAACACAATGACGGTGTTCAACACCGGGTTTCGTCTTACTTGAGCACGTAATTTAAAATAATTCATTACCTTGACTAGGGGCGAACCCACAACCGTCGTGCTTACAATCAGATTTTGTACCACTGTGTCACGATGACCTCAATAGCATTAAACACCTGTAGTAAGTAAGGTAGAGAAAATTATAAATCAATCAACATCTAGCAATTAATCAATTTGTTCTTAATTTCTAATGAGAAAAAAAAAAACTAAATACAAATGCTTCCATCAAACCATGTAATGACCGTTGCATTTAACGATCGATTTTTAACTTAACATTGTTACAAGATACGAAAAAAAATAAAAAAATTGTAACAAAATGGAAATTTTCCTAACTTGTCTGTAAAAAATTGAGATCCTCAATAGTTTAATTGATCTCTATTGATTATTTCAGTACTTTTCCTCAAGTAGCTCAAAGCCACTGTTTAATTATAAATAAGTAATTGTAACGATTTATGAAACTTCATGACTTATTACGGATAAGGTTATTAGATAGAACTGCGTGTTTTTATTTGTCTGTTCTTTTATTAAAGGCGTGTTTCAGTCAGATATCAGTCAGAAAGAAACTTTCAGCGGCGGAAGCCGATACGTAAACCAATTTTTTTATATAGGTGTTTTTAAATTATAGAGTGGAGGACGTAGTGACCATTCTCATTGCGTATATCACAACATAGAGGATAGAGGATTCGTGTAAATATAAAAAAAAAACTATTAAAGAAACGTTCAACATAAATAGTAAATATTTAAACGATGTAAAATAATTAGTTTTTATAAATTATTGCTAAAAATAGATCCTCGAACTATCGACATTAGAAAATCTAATATTTTCAGTACTGGAACAAATATAAAGGCCAAAGAAGTTCTGTGAATGGTACGGGCGACATAACAAAGCTATATAAGTAGATGGAGGCGAGTGTGCAGGCAGTCTGCGCAGTGGCCGTTACCCGTGCATAGACTTGCAGTGTTAAAAAAAAACAATCGCTTGACAGCGCGCTGTAAGAGCGCGGGAAAAGTGAAGTGTTTAGTTGACAGTGTATTTTGGTGGTTTTCTTGTTAAATATTACGTAAGTTATTTCTTTTTGTTTTATATTTGTTCGTTGTATATAGATTTATTATTTTTTAAATAAGTAACAGGAGAAAAAAATATTTAAACTTATTTACACAATAATTAATTAATAAATTATTGATTTAAAAAATTAAATGATTTATTCCATTTACATAAATATAAACATTATATTTAAAACTAAATATAATGTAGAATAATTAAGATAAAAATAATTTAAATCATTTCAAGCTGTTTGTTTTGTAATCACGTAAATTATAACATAACAAAAATATAGATTTCCTATATTATTTAAAAATACTGAATTTTATTAAGCGTTCATGACGTGTTTTACTTTTGTAAATATATACATGCATGTTACGTTTGAGTGAAGGGATATATAATTTACAAATAATTCTTAATTTCGCGAAGGACATAGATAAAAAATTATTAAGCATAAAGAACAATAAAAAGTAGAAAAGGATAAATAGGCGTAAAAAGACAAAATTATTTCATAACTAGTTGGTGACGTTCTAGACTTTTGATATATATGCTTTATTAACTAATGTTTAACATAATGCTTAACAACTTTTACTGAGGCGCTTTAGTTTAGCTGGTATCTTAGAGCTCCACATTAGATGCTCCAGTCTTCACTTACATACCTATGCACTTTCTAGGCCTAGTATTTATATAATAAGTTATTATATTACAAAAATTTTAGATTATTTGACTCTATTTAGTATAATCATTTCGAAATTATATAACTATTACAAAAAAAATATTTTTAAGAAAATTTAAATAATTTTTTTTACACGATACAACAATAAAGGACTTAAATTATTTGTTAAATTGTTTGTTACAGTTGTGGGTTCGATCACCATGGGTGAAAATGACCATGTTTACTTTTTAAAATATTTCTAAATTCTCTATTTATATATATTAGGAAATTAAAAGTCTAACGATAGTTAGCTATAGTTAGAGTTTAATTTTTTTTATTTTTGTTTTTTAATCGAATTTGATATGTCAAAATATTTCTTAAAAACCAGTTAAACAAATATGAATCGAGTATAAAATATGATTAAATATGAATCATTAAACTTTGAACTTTTTATATAAAGTGGTAGGAAATTAGAAACTGGTGGCATATTTTGTGCTTCGTATGTATTCTTTCCGCCTATGTAAGCTAAGTGAGTTAAACTGCGTGCAATTTAAGTCGAGCTTTAGGTAAAGCTTTAACACCTGCTAACTGCGTGTCTAACATATATAAAATAATATATCATATATATGTATATAAGTGTATATAATTGAAATTTGATATATTTATTTAGTACAGTATTGTTATATAATTAACTGAATCTTGGTTT
Source organism: Dione juno (assembly GCA_037127375.1). Classification (NCBI taxonomy): domain Eukaryota; kingdom Metazoa; phylum Arthropoda; class Insecta; order Lepidoptera; family Nymphalidae; genus Dione; species Dione juno. The sequence continues at coordinate 1,576,988 of JAXRJS010000014.1, forward strand.
TATTGCAATTCTGTATCAATGTCACAGATGTAATAAAATGTTTAATGTATACCAGTGGAAGTTATAAGGTAATTGAATACTATTAAAATAAATATTCAAGTTACATATACGATATGAAAATAAAATTATCTACATTGGCCTAAATACTAATGGTTCCTTCTATGGCGAGGCCATCGTGGAGCTGACTTTAAACCTATTGATTGTTAAATACTTAAAGAAAACATAAAATTTTAACCCAACGGGATTTGAACCTGCGCCTCGTGGAAGCCGTCCAGGCACTCTGACCACTAAACCATGCGCTCTTTTTCACGCTGCGTTGAAATTCACTTGCTCTTACTATCTATCCTGCTAATTATACGCGGGGTAAAGCGTGAAACCGAAAAAAATACGGTTAATTGACTATAGCTGTTTATTTTGAATGGTCATTTAAGGAAAATCCTTAGTTAACATTTTTAATAGTCAATAAGAGGCGTGTGTGCGATTTCGCCTTAAAACAAATAAACGCCATACAGTACGTACGTAAGCACGAATGTAAACATAGGTATAACGTATGGGGATTTTTTTTTATCCAAATTTTTTTGAACAAAAATTTTAATGAGTAATCAAAGATCACATAGAGAAATATCTTGATATAGACTACTAGGTAACTTGAGATAGCCCGCAGCTTCGTTCGCGTGGACTTTATGACCCATTCAATACTACTTCTATAGAATATACAGACAAATTTTTGTACTGTTTTTTTTTATATAGATTGCTTATTACTTTTACTTAATTAAGAGTACTTAAATACCTTAATTCGTCTTGCCAATAACTTACTTTATATTCTTTTTTCTTAATAAGTATTGATATTTACAACAAAGACAAGCGTGTACTACATACATACTACTACATACTACTATGTCTATTTACTACATACAAAGACATTGCGATCTTCAAAGTTATATTTTATCTTAGTAAATAAAGTAATAATTTTTAAATTATATATGAAGTCGAATAAAATAACAGACAAAAAATGTATCTAGTTATCGTATTTAAATGCAAAACTATTAAACAAATGCACACACACACGCACACACACACACACACACACACACACACACACACACACACACACACACACCACACACACACACACACACACACACACACACACACACCCACACACACATCCTATTAATATTTTAATGCCTACAGAATTTTAAATCATATTTAGAAATAATGAAAATTCGAAATTTTTATATTTTAACCTAAAAATGAGAACATTAAAAACTACTTAGCATTCCATGGATTTGCTATGCGGATGTCGGGTCCTTAATAATGCAAGATGACGAGCTCGGAGCAGCGACTGGGACTTCCGATTCAAGTGTGGAGCAAAAGGGGCTCTTTTGATTTACGCATTAACGCTCACCTCCACTATCTTAGCTCCTCTGCTCATCTATCTAAATTGGAAAATATTCTACAAGGGCCGCATTCGAAGTACCTTCTAGAAGTGACAGACTGAGATTCTTTTGCAAACTATAATGAGATGACGCTCCTATACCTCTCCCTTCTACTTCTACCGCATGCAAGTTAACTCTAATTTTATTCCTGGTCAGTCCCAAGTACTTACTTACTTCTAAATTACGATTCTTACATGATAGCTTTAGGTGTCTAGCGCTAAATTAGATAAAGATATCCGACCTGGATGTAGAAATACCAATATCCTCAGGCTCTTGAGCTCCTCTTTATACTTAACCTAATTTGAAATTATTATGAATGTTTTACGGAATACTTAACCTAATTTGAAATTATTAATATTGTTTTAATGGACAATATATTTCTTACGGAAGTTACTTAAAAATTATACAAAAATTATGTATACAAATAATATGACAAAAAGCAAGCAACTGTGGCGGGTGTCAATCGTAGATCCGATACCCACCCATGGTAATTAATTATATTAATTTCGCCGCTCTGGCAAGGCAAGGTCGCGTGGCGTTGAGTTCCGTCACCCAACACGCAATGTCTTGAATTCCGGTCAAAAGCAAAGAATGTCGTGTCACTTACTTACTTCCTATAGGCACTTATGAGCTGAAAAAAATACTAAGCTAATGTACATGTGTGTCGTGGGACTAATTTTCGATTAATTTATTTATCATTTACAAATCTTATAGATTAAAGAACTCATCTTTTCGCTTGATATACTTGATATACACACAAACACAAATACAAGCTATTAAAATGTAAAATTATAATGAAAATCTAAGTAATTATACAGTATTGATAGGTTGTTTTCTAGGAGAAACAAGTGCACTTGTGACAAAGTAAAGAGCTTTTGACCTCACAGAGTGTGAAGATTCAGCAGTTCTTTTTATGAATAAAGATAGATAACATAAGATGATTTCTAAATTAGGTTTGGTATAATTTAGATTCTTCATTTATTTGCTTCACGTTTTAAGACACTCCGTTCTCAGCTCTCCGACGGAATCCTCCTCCAGCTCTCCTGTGTGGAGGAGGAACTCAACGTTGTGCTTTATTTTACTAGATCGAGTAATTTGGCTATAGTTTCATATACAACTATATCTGGGGCCGTCTGACTATGGACGCGGATAGTCGTTGGTTCGATTCCCACGCGATGTGAATTTGTTCGCTTTTCGTTTGCTTCGCTCGGTAACAAGAGAAACCGCGGCGTTGAGTTCCACCACTCCACAAGTAATGTCTCGTGAGAAAGAAAAGGAAACAGAGTATTAACGCGAGGTTCCCTCTGCCTATCCTGTTATATAGGAGATACAGCGTGAAGTAAAAAATAAACTATAATCCTATTTTAATATAAGGGCATCGAACCCACAACAATCGCGTTTACAGTGAAATTCTAAGCCGCTTCGCCAATACAGACTATTATATAACATGTTATACATAGTGTAAAATTATAATATCATATTTATATACATATGCCTAACTAATAATAATCATTTATTATTATTAACAAGGAACAACGAAAATTATAATTTGAACTCGAAATTCACTTTCCTTTAGTTTATAAGCAAATATTTTATTTCAAGGTCGCCGAATAAACAAAACTTGACCGACGATAATTTTTTTTAGAGTAAAACTTATGTACCTATATTTAATTATATAAGGCCATTGTGGCGCAGGCGGACAGGTTCTTACCTACTGAAGAAACAATGATCGTGTTCGATCTCCGTTCAGGGGGAATTGATGAATTTCTTTGAATTCCTTGTTATAGTAAGACTAAACGGGTGGAAAGCGGAGAAAGGAGAGTTTTTTTGTAAAATTTTTGTACTAATTCCAGACATTGGGTATTATGTAGCGGTAGGAAGTGAGAATTACTCTGTAACATTTCCATGAGGGGAAATCGAACCCAAAACATACGGATATCAGTCAGACTGCGTGTCTGTCGCTAGGTCAGGACAGCCTCAAAACTTATATATCGCATAAAATGTATAAATACAGGTTTTGAGAAAATAATATACAGCTTTAATTGCTTTTAGTTATTATCTGACAATATATTCGTTGTAAAATATATTGAAGTAACAAAATATTTTTAAAATTTACTTGAATTTAACGCTAGTACTAGATAATGAGATATTCTATTAAATTTTCATATTAAATACGATGGTTTTTTAAGCTTCATGCTTATATTCCTGTAAAGCTGCATAATATATATTGGTCAAGTGCGAGTAGGTCTCGCTCACCGAAGGTTCGGTACCTAATTCATGATCGTAGGTATTCCACTGATGAAATATTTTATTTTTTATTTTTCGTATTTGTTGTTGTAGCGACGACAGAAATACATAAATTGTGAAAATGTCAGCTTTCTAGCTATCTAAGCTTATGAGATATAGTCTGGTCACAGACAGACATACAGCGGAGGTTTAGTAATTGGATCTCGGTTTTACCTTTTAGGTACGGAACCCTAATAAAGAGAACGTATTATGTCATATTATGTATTATTATCGTAACGAATACGTTGCGTGTTGTGTGGCGGAACACAATGCTGCGTTTTATATTCCAAGAGAAATAAATTTATTCCATCCCTTTTATTGGGGACGAACCCACCACCACGTTTACAGTCAGTCACTGCCCCACTTTGCCAAATACGATATTAGCCACAGAAAAATATATATTCATCAGTCCTCGGTTACTAATGATCAATCGCACAATTTCGAACTATTCATATTATTAATTCATGATCAAATCGTAATCTTAAGTCATTTGGATACAACTTGAATGCAAATTAATCTGGCGAAATATATAAAAATTAATTCTTATAAATATTTTTTTTTTTTAATTAATTTTATCTACCCCAAAAGCTATAGACTGTACATATTTTTTTTATTTTTTCATATATAGTAAGGTCAAAAAGGTAAAGTCAAAATAAGCAGTATACCTAGTGCTAAGACTTGCCAGAGCGGAGAAATTGACATAAATCGCTCCCCCGAGCGGAGATTGAACCCGCAATCGTCGTATCCACTGTGGCCTCATATATAATAATCATTTTCGTCAATACATATAAAATTTACAAAATAACATGAAATGATTGTACTTTAATGAATTTAATATCACAAAAAGTGCACAAGGTCTTTGGCCGACTTATAACGGGTCATTAGTTTGGTGTCAAACATGGTTAGTTACTTTTAAGGTTTCTCTTTTAGCTAAAATTTAGACGTTCTTTTAATTTTGTTATATTTTTAAGTATTACACATATATATTATCACATAATAGAGATAATAATTAAATGTTTATTCCAAATAAATTACGTAATTTCATATTATATTTCGAATATTTTGTATGAAGTTTTACCACATTTTTAGTGTTTTTGTCAAGACACTCCGTTCTCCGCTTACCGCCTGTACTCAGCTCAGTCTTTTAATTCCTTCATAATATTCTATTTATCCATTTTACTATTATAATAAATACAATTTATTTGATATAAGAATCTAGTTTAGTTTACTTAACGAATTGCAATGAAACCTGACATTAAATTATAGGTACGTGATGTATGATGATATGTATGTGATGTATAATGGGAAATCCATATCGTAGGTTAATTTCCAATCCATTGTTGACAATATGTGTCATATAGGAGGTGGGTCATTTTTTTATATTCACGCTGTATCCCGCACATGGCAGGGTGGCCAGAGGGAACGGTAGGCTCAAAAAACCTAGTGTTAAGACACTCCGTTCCCCGCTTTCCTCCTTTCGAGACATTGCGTGTTGAGTGGCGGAACTCACCGCCGCGCTTTTTGCCTTATTGCCACAGGGAAAAATGAAAATATTATATTATCCCCACATGGGATTCGAACGCTTTGGGGCTACGCCGCGACGTTCCTTAGGTAAATATCAGGTAAAATCACATGATCCATCATGACGATGCATGATTTGTTTCGAGGCCACTGTGGTACCGTGGGACACCTTCTTACTGTGAACGCGGTTTTGAATGCAAATCCTGTTCAGGGAAATTAAATATTTCCATTTTTACGTTCTCATCAAGACAATAAGTAAAGCGTTGAATTCCGCCACGGAAAACATTTCCAGATCAAGCGGAAAATAGCAAATTGAGTTATTTCTCATTAAAGTCACTACAGATCATGGTGAAGCTTAATAAAATATACTGGCAAATTTGGATACATTGTATTTTTTGTTACATTTACAATTTATATGCAAAATTTTAATATAGTAGGTATTTTGAAAAATTTCAAACGCTCAGACAATAAGTTTACATAATAGAACAAAAAGTAAACTTGGCTTCAACATTTTATTTTAATTTAACTAAAATTAAAAATGCTGTTGCCACTTCCCTAAAAAATTTTAAATTATTTAAAAGCTTTAAGTTATTCTGTAAAAATAATCAATGTACAGACACATTTTTTTACTGTTTTTTTTATAGTATATATAGATAAGCTATAAGTAGAATTCGATCACATTAATCATTTTTTTTCTTATTTATTTTATTTAAATAAAATTAATCTTAGCTTAACATTATTTCAATGAATTGACTACACCAATATAAATTACCTTTTAAGCCTACAGCATCCGCTTTGGCTAAATCTTTACTGAGTTCATCTTGTAGATAAAACGGATATGACCTTCTTCTTAATTCAATATTAAGTGGACATCTGACCGATGAGTTAATGTTGACAAAGCACGCGAATTGTATAGTCTCTTACGAAATAACTTATATATATATATATATATATATATATATATATATATATATATATATATATATATATATATATATATATATATATATATATATATATATATATATATATATATATATTATACACACAAAAAATACAACATAGCACATAGCATCAAACGGAAACTTCTAAGTCAACACAATAATAAATACGAGCTTTTACGTGTTTATATTTTGTTTTATCAGCATTTAGTATGGAATTCGTCACATAATCAAAGCCCATAGGCGTAAAAATATGCATCCCAAATAAAGAAAATAAAGAAAATTGAAAAACTAAAAATTTAATTTTTTTAGGTATATAAGGCAAAGTAATACTTCAAGTAAAGCCAATTGATTTTGTAATGTAATTGCAATTGGCGAGCGAGTACTACTTGCACTTGACCGATATTGATTTTTCATTCCAATAGAAAAAAGAAACTTATTAGTTTTTAGTATTTTTTTTAATTAAACGTAGAGAACATTTGATATAGTTTCATGTAACTTAAATATATAATTATATTGTTAGTCAACAATATATTTAATTGACTATTTTTATCACTATATATATTTTTCAACTTCGTTCTCCGCTGGACTGACTGGACTGTCGCGGCGCAAAGGCCCAGGTTTGTGGCTTCGACTCCCACTCATGACCACAGAATGACTAGTTTTAATTTTCCTCGCTCTGGCAACAAAGCAAACCGCGGCGTTGAGTTCCACCACTCAACATGCAATTCCTCGAATGGCGGAAAGTGGGAAACGAAGTGTCTTAACACTAGGTTCCTTCGACCTACGGTTCCCTCTGCCTACCCTGCTCTGTAAGGGATACATATACTTCTAATATAAAATTATTCGCTACATTATTTATATCCAAATGTACGTCACGACGGTGGTCGGTGTCAACAAGTATTAAGGACATGCCTTGCTCTTATCTCTGTTATTATAATCAACTTAGGCATCATGCAAATTCTATAAAGGAAACGGAAGTTAATTGTTTTAGAATAACAAAACTGTTTTGACCATGTCAAATTTTTTTAATATATACTTGTAGGGTTCAATGCAACTGTCTGTCCATATGACGATATGATGAAATAATTTTGACGTATTGCTCATGTCTTAGGTACTCGACATTAGGTTGTTATTAAATAATATGTGCATGTGATTTTTTTACCACAGCACATATTAATATTTAAAATCTAGTGTCTGTTTTTATGAAACTTCTGTTTTAATTGAAGCTGCAGCGTTCGAGCGCTGTAGGTACACGATTTATACGATTAATGTGAATAAAATTGTTTAATTTAAAATATGTAAAAATCAGGAAAACCAACGATTTACGATTATGTATGAGTAAGTTTTTATAAGATTTATTTGAGTTTTGTTTTAGCTTGCTTCTCTTCAGTGATATTTTATAATTATATACATGAGATGTATTTGAAAAATTATTTGCTAAACATTTTCTATACATAGTTTAAACAAAGTCACTTCACAACGTTGTACGTTTATATTTTTTAAATTACGTGATCGAATTGTCTTTTTTATGCGGCTTACACTAATAAATAAGGAGAGGCAATGATTGTGAATGGAAGGATATATATATATATATATATATATATATATATATATATATATATATATATATATATATATATATATATATATATATATATATATATATATATATATATATATATACATATATATACACTCCGCCTATGTGGTGGAACTAAACACCGCGTTCTTGTAAACTATTATAAAAATCTGGCATTAATGAAATTAAGCAATTACTTTAAAAAATCAGGCATTCGTTCAAATTACCTTAATTCAATTTGTTGCAATAATAAAGATTAAACGCTCTAACGGTCTCCTTTAGCCTATGAGTTATTGAATATTTTTCTTTTGTATTATCTCGATTCGAGGTCGCTGTTACCTTAACCTGCTATATTTCAACTAGATTCGCATCGCGAGGTTGGGTGTACAAAAAAATAATAATACTATGAACAAAATTACATAGCTATATATTTAAGGGGTTCCTCGGGTGAAATGATATTTAAATTATTTTCATTGTTCTGCAATTGAGAACGTCACTGAAATGAGACGGAAAATGCCGAATTTAGCGTCTAAACACTATTTTTTACTATTTATTCTCGCTATTCTCTAAATTGCTGACGAAGTCGTAGGTAAAATCTAGCGTAACATAAAGGCTTCATAAATTTAAACTTATATTAACTACCATTACATTATTTCTTATGAATGAGGTAAAAAAATAAATACGTAATTGATTTTTGTGCTATAATTTTTCTTGTCAACTATTCTATATTACTTGTAGAAAACGTAGAAAACTTTGAACGTAGCGGGATAGGAACCCACGTCTCTTGAACCCACGTATAGGTATTTGTTTTTTTGCTTCACGCTGTATCCTGCGCATAGCCATTTTCCACCTTTCGAGATATTGCGTGTTAACTGACGGATCTCGAAGCCGGGTTTTGTCTTGTTGCCAAAGCAAAGAAAAGTACATAATTCTTTCTCTCCGCGTGGGAATCGAACCCACACCTGTCGCGTTTACAATTAGACACTATACCACAGTGCCACGACGGCCCTCGTAATTTTATAACTAATGACCTTGAACTCTATCTCCGGTTATAGAAAGAAGTAGGAAATCCGTACAGGTTTTTTTTTTTCAGTGTATGTAATGTTTAGGTTCATACGTTTCCTCCTTTTGTAACTGTTATACATGAATTATTAATTTAAAAACGCTACCTATTTATAATTTCGGGACTCTATCAAGAAATGGCTCCTAATATTTCTAGTAACATTTCTCTGTATGATGTTTATCAGTCTGAATAAACGCGTTGGTTCGAAACCAGAAGCTACTCAAGGGAATTTTCTCCTCTAGAACTATGACAGTAAGCCCTTTGGCTTTGTGTATCTTATGAGAGGGTTTCCTTCGGTGACTCTGCATAACTAGATAAAAAAAATATTATTTTTTATATTTACATCCATTGACATGTTAAGTGTGTGAGAAATCATATTTTCTTATAAATTATTTTAGATATAGTAAGTGAGATTAACTTGTAGCTACTAGACTAAATTTAATTGACTTGGTGCCGGTCTATGTGCTGTCTGTGGGTTTTCTCTCTGTGTGGAAATTGTAATTATGAAAGACTGTTAAATAAATAGGTCAATAAAAATGTTATAAATCAATTTTTTTATATAAAAATTTAATAGCTTCACCCTTATTAGTAGGCAGAGGGAACATAGAGTTAAGACTCTCTGTTTTCCACTTTCCACCCACTTTCAAGACATCGATTGAGTGGCGGAACTCAACATTTGTCTCATTAGTAAGAGAACCAGAGTAAGAAAATTAATTAAAGGAAAAAAATTAATTCCTCCCCAGTAATATATTATTGCAAATATATGTACTTTGTGACTTACAGACAAACAGAATATTATAACTTGATTCATTATTAAATTAATCAAAAATCCAATAAAAATCGAACATTTACAAATTATATACGAGTATTACCTACCTAAGTACCTACATAGTTTACAGCGGAAAGAAATGTAAGGTCAAATTGATCTAATGAAGGGCACCAAAGTCCTTAATTCGCTTTCCCTTGAACATGTCACTTGTGAATACAATCTAGTATTTGTTTCCTAACTTCATTATGCCGAAACGTGTTTCTGTTAAAAACGTTCAGCTTAATGTATATGAAGCTTGTATAGGCTTTTGTTATTTATTATTATTATAAACTACTATAGAAATATAGTACGTGCTTGCATATTTGTACTTATTCTGAATTATTTAGAGTGAAGGTTTGTGGGTTCGATTCCCACTCGGGGACTTTATCTTGTTACCAACAAGATAAAGCGTGGCATTGAGTTCCACGACTCAATACGCAGTGTCTCAAAAGGCGGAAAGCCAAGAACGGAGTGTCTTAGCACTGGGCTTCCACCGCATTCCCAGCTTTGAGTGGGATATAGCGTGAAGCTAAAAAAATATAATATTTCCCTGTATATTTATGTGAGTAACATAGTATCAGAACGACCTCCCTCCCCAATTGAATATCTTGCGTGTTAAGTGGAGGGACTCAACGCCATGTTCTATTTTACAACATTGTTCCGAACGGAATCGAGCCCGCTTACAGCCAGACGCCACGATGGCCTCGTGAGATATCAATATGCAATACATTAATATATTATAACATTTTGTTTTTGCAAAACTCCCGCTTGCTTTTATCAAATGAGTAAACCAACATGACTTATCGTAAACACATTCAATTGACTTCACTTTAGACTCCGTGTGGTTTGGTTGCGTAACAGAACGTCGCGCTCTGTCTAACCAGACCGAGGACATGAAATGTCTTATGTAGACATCATGTTTACGGACAGACACTACTTAAGTGAATCACGATACCCATTATGTTGTTATATTTTAAATCGCGAGCGATATATATATGCGTTTTTGCTGCGAAAACTGCTTGTTGTATTGGACAGCCCATTTATTGAGAAAGGCTATAGGCTATTGTATCACCTTAGTGGTTTCCATGAATATGTCGAATGCCACACACAACAGTTAATCTTTATTTACTTACTTGTAGGGAACCACGGGGACGTAACTGCATGTTAAAGCTAGTCATATGAGACAGACAGACAGACATACAGACGGACAACAAAGTGATCCTATAAGGGTTTCGTTTTTTTAGGTTTTTGAGGTACGAAACTCTAAAAAGCAATATAATATTTATTAAGATCTTAGAGATATAATCTAAATAATAATAAAATAATAAAAATAAAAATAACAACAAAAAGAGAACAAAGTAAAAAACTGTGGTAACAATAAAACAGTCCAGGGCGGTTTGTATGTAAATGTGGCCTAGCACTAGCAAGCCACGCCATGATTTAAAGACTTGTTTTCTAGTTAGCTGCAAAGTTTAAATATAAATTATATTGCAAGTATTACATTGCTATATTGCTTAATGAACAATTTAAATTATAGTTTATATTATTAACTTTAGCAGGTATACATAATTTTTTTGGTAATATTTGATTTATGGGGATGGTCATCGTCTGTACTCTGATCTGACCGCGGTGGTTATGGGTTCGATGCCCACTCGGGGGAATAATTACCTGTTTTCATTTCTCTACTCTTGCAGCAGAGCGCGGTGTTGAGCTCAGCTATTCAGTTTGGATTATATCTCTATTCTAGAGAAAATAGGCAGAGGCCTACTGTGCTGAACGTTTAATATACTTGTATACCCTATCAATATGGTATGTATCGAATTTGGGCAAAAGGCAAAGATAGGAAGGAGCTTTTAATACATAAAAGTAAAATACTGTTACTTTTTTTAACAATTAAAAAATAACGCCTTAGTATTTTAATCATAGCTCTAATTACTCATATCAACTCATAAATTAATTTTAAATTTAAATTTTATCTCTTTTGTTCGGAATACACTTGAGTATTTGTTTCTCATACAAAAATAACTAATTCCATACTATATCACTGTCAACAAAAAAACTTTGACGTCTAGTATCAAGATTTATCTATTTTAGATGCGCAAAGTTTCTAGAAGTTTACAGAGTACATTATAATATTCAAAATGTGTCTTCTTATTCAAGATATACAGATACGAGACTGTTGGCATACAAAACAACATTGGTGGAATATTCTACAGCAATCTTTTAAGATCCAGTTTGGTCACCACGTGGACGCTCGCGTGGCTTTAACTCCGAGGGGACCTTGCGAGTGAGACCGACAGACATGCCGTTCAAAATGTATTGTTACGCAAATATAATGTAATTTATATTACATACAATAAGTAATTTTCCATTTCGCTGCATATTGTTGCGCGCTTCTTTGTTTTTGGCGATTTTATTTATGATATGATAGTACAATCTTATTTGAAGGATGTTTCTCATAATTTATTTTGGAATATATATCGTTGTTTCTCGCATATAGCTGGGTAGTAAGAGAGAAACTAGTGTTAGAACACTCCGCCCAATTTACTAGACAGAACGAGGAAATTAAATAATTCATTCCCCCGAGTGGGAATCGAACCGACTACCGTATCCTTTACAGTCACATAAAGAAAAACATATAAAATTTACATATTAAGTTAAAGGTAGGTGAAATTAAAAAAATCTTACATTGTCACATGTCCACAATGTTGAAAAAAATAGTCAGACATACAGACGCACAAAAATGTGATTCACCCGAATTTAAGTGTGTCAATGTTTGTAAGGTGTACTTCGTTATCATAACGAAAATCCTGTAAATAAGTATTTAAAAAAAATATTTAAAAGTGTATATAATATATATTTCATTTCATAAAAAAATATGTATATTCGCCCATAAATTTAAGTTGTTCTTTCCGCTGACCTACAATCATGAAATTGGTACGGAAACCTCCCCACTTGACCAGTATTTGATTTGACTTCACTTTTTACCCGCTTGTAGAAGGGCGGGCAGAGAGAATAATTTGTAACGCTTTATCACAAATATTGAAGTGTATGCAGTGAGAGTATAGAATCTAGTGTTTAGACACTCTTTTCCCAGTTTCTGCCCAATATCGTTCCCCCCGAGTAGGTATCGAATCCGGAGCTGTCGATTTTTATAAACAGACGTTGTACCGCTGCGCCACGATGGCGCGTATGGTATGAATTGCAATATAATAAAAATTAGGTTTTACGATAAAATCTCAAAATCAAAAATTTTCAATTATAAAAATATTACAGAAGTTAGTACTCATTATGATATATTTATGTAATCTTCGAGTACATCGCACTAAGGACGAACTTGCTTACGTTAATATTTTGATTACTATACTAAGCTATACCTATGGCTTCGTCCGCGTGGTCATATTAAATAACTGTCTGTGTATGATAAATTTAAATTTTTAGTGCCCAAGGTAAATCTAGTTAACATGCTGTAAACTAATATAAAAATATTTTTTTTATTTAAACTTGTAATTCCTGAGATTAGACCGTTCAACCGAACAAACTCTCACTTTTATAATTATACTATAGCGTATACTCTACAATTAGATTTTAATATTAGTTAATATGAAAATCTTCTAATGAATGAATGAATTTGACATTTTCTCGCTCTGTTAAGACGAAGCGCGGCGTTGAGTTCCGCCACTCAACACGCAATGTCTCGAATTCAGGAAAACGAGGAACGGAACACTAGGTTATTTGAGCCTACCATTCCCTCTGCCTACCATGCCATGTACGGGATACAGCGGGAATATAAAAAAATTACATAATATAAAATGGGCGGTAAGCACGGAACAGAGTGGCTTAAAAAATCTTTGAATAAATATACTATCTATAATTAGTAGCACGAAGCTTCCTAAACGTTCTTATCTATTAAAACTTGAATGAATCGTGTTTCGAATACATTTGGATATGCATAATTCACGTGCTATTTATATATTTTTGTTTAACACATTATTAAATAATATAAATGATTCTATTTAATTTGTTTTTTGCGCTAAATTGCGCTTGTTGGTTTTTGCGCTAAAAATACACAAAATATTATTTATAGACTATTTTTATTAGCAAAATAGCTATTTTTATTTAAATTTTGTGCTACTTTTTGAAAATTGAAGGTATTTCAAGCATTTCGTATGTATTTTTATTATATATGCACGTTATACATCCGCCAAATGTTGTTGTATAAGACGAAGGGAAGGTAAACGAATGCAAATCGAATCAAAATAAAATGCTACCGATTTTTTTAAAGTATTTATCTATTACTATCTACTATCGGGGACGTTTATGAAGCAGCGGCACACCGCCTTAATATAGATGTGACGGTCGTGGGTTCGATTCCCGTTCAGAGAAAAAGATTTATTTTCATTTTCCTCGCTCTGGTGGCAAACTAAAAAATGGCGTTGAATACCGTCCTCAACACACAAACGGGGAATGCAGTGTCTTAGCACTAGGTACCCTCTGTCTACCCCGCTATATGCGGGATACGGGCTGAAGCTCAAAAAAAATGATATATCACTTCAAGTGTCAATTACGTACTAAATTGTCACTGCAAGTGTCACTTACGTACTAAATTCAATTATAATGATTGTAGTACAAGCATTGTCATTAAGATGTGTAACGAGATTACCTTGAACGCAGTGCTTTATAGTTTATAACGGTCGTCAACCTTACTGTTACACACACACAACATATTCGATATTGATATAGCTAGAAACTTCTTTAAGTAAATTTTTTACAAGCAAATTTATATCTTATTTTCCTTAAATTATGTACTAAAATACAGTGCTAGCATATAAATTGGATATATCCTGAAGTATATCTAGTTTTATTGGACAAACGTTGGTTAGATGCATCTTCATATCAAGGAGACGGAGTGTTAACTTACTACTAAGGCTATTGTGGCGTGATGGGACAATGTGTGCTGTAAGCGAGTTGGCTGTGGGTTCGATTTCTATTCGAGGGAACAATAACATTAAATTTCAATTGAAAACCAATTGATTTAACACTGAATTCTCTCTCTATTTTCTCTGTTTTATACAAGAGATCATGTATCTCTTGTGTGAAGCAGCTGGAAGGTAAGAAGAGAGGAGCTGAACAAAATCTTAATTCAACGTTATTAAAGTTGCTTTTTGTATGCGTTTTGTTAGGTGACCTAAAGTGCTAGGTGTATTTTATGCCTACCGCTCACTTCCGAGAGCTCAAGGCGAAATGTTCATAATGTGGGATCTATTCAAGCACATTCATATGTTGTTATTAAGAACATACCGATAAAGGCTAAGTAAATATATATACAGAAAAGTTTTAATTTTTATATGATAGGGATGACTAAAGCTCACAAAGGAAGAAGGATAAGGATAAGGATGACAAAAGTTATCTCACATACTTACATATAAATTTGAAGTGTAAGGGCATCAGGGCTACTTTCCAAGTCTCAAAATCAAGTTTATACAAAAAAAAAGTTATGTATGTATAAATAAATAATATGGTAGCCGAAGGTTTTTGAAAAGTTAACCGTATCGAATTGGCTAGACCGTTTTTACAACTTTTTTTATTTGGAAATACTAAAAATGTTTTTATAATTTATTATTAATAATTTCTATAGTATTATTACAGATTAAAGAAAGAAAAATATTTTTAGGAAACGTGTTTGTTAATAAATTATTATATTAAAATTTCACGCAAAATTTAAGCACAAATACATACAAAATATAAAAGTGACTAAAAAACAAAAAAATCTCTAAGCTAATATTTTTAATGAGAGAATAATTTTTTCACTAACATTACGAGTTTTAGATATTCAAGAAATAATTACATTAATAGTTATAGTCAAACAAATTAATTATATAGCGTAAATATGTGACACTTGTTATATTTCGTAAAGTAAACTGACATTGGCTAAACGTTCGATGCACAGATTGTGTAAAAATCCTTTACCTACTTGTTCTTATATGTTCTTCTTGTTTATATATATATATATATATATATATATATATATATATATATATATATATATATATATATATATATGATGAAAAAAAGAAAAAGCGTGAATAAATTATCTAATATACAACTAATTAAAAACAATATTATTGGCTTATTTAACTTAATATATATTTCTAGTATATAATTCATTTATTTCAACCGAGTAAATATCAATTTTACCCAGCACTACTACAATTTAGTTTCAATTATCTAACAATTATTACAGGACCTATTTAGAGCTTTTAAGTCATGTTTATTAGCATGACTATACTAATCTCTGTTATTATGACTGATATAAGTATAGTTACATAATAAAAATATGTACTATTGTATATTAAAAACAGCTCCATGCTGTATCCCGCATATAGCAGTATAGTAAGAGCGACCCAGCATTAAGACACTTCCCCGTGACATTTCCTCATTTGTCGCCCAATTGCTTATTGAGTGGCGGAGCTCAGCGCTGTGCTTTGTTTTGTTACTAGAGCGAGGAAATTATATTATTTATATCCCCGAGTGGGTCGTGATCGAACTAAGAACCGTCTGGTTCACACATATATATATATATATATATATATATATATATATATATATATATATATATATATATATATATATATATATATATATATATATATATATATATAATATATATAATTTTCAAAGAGACAATCATTATCACTAACAAAGTAAAACAAAGAAGAATTGTGAAAAATATCTCATTTACCTATCCACTTTCCTCGCATTTAGAGAATTGAAATGTCAGTTGTGTCAGATGGCAGGTTCTGCTGAGAAGGGCTGGCGAGACACTTAACAGTTGCTCCTTAGAAATATCATTTACAAATGATTTACAATAATCATAGACTTCCCGAAGGAGCAATCACACGCAACTATCATTATAATATTCTTGGATAGAATAATATACTTTATTTAATAATACATTTTTAACTTTAAATTGTTCTAGTGGAAGATCTGAAATCCCTTGTGGAATTTTGTTATATATACGTATAGCTTGTGCCATAAATGACTTGTTACCTGCCTACAATACTTTTGAAGGCGAAAACTAGTCAATCTCTACTACCTAGACAATCTATTGTATGTATATATATATATATATATATATATATATATATATATATATATATATATATATATATATATATATATATATATATATATATATACAGTTGTAATTTACAAATATTTACAAAAATATAAGTACATTTCTTGCATCCAAGTACTAAATATAGTTACAATCCTGATATTCGTTACTTTATATCGTTACGATCGTTTACTATTTTTGTTATCCTATCCAAAAAAATGTTAGTTACTTATAAAACTCATAATTAAATATAAATGCTTTACAGAATTCACAATTACGTATAGAACCTAAGTATCTATAAGTATCAAGTGCATTGAAATAGTTAGATCTAAACTACAGTACTAAAGCGATTGCCCTCAAAAGTATTGAGTAACGCGTGAAGGTCAGCCGCTACGTTACATGAATTTAATGACCAGTTACGAAACATAAAACCTACGATGCATCGTCCATCTTACCTATAAATTTAAATTAAAAAAGTGCATAAAATTGAGCCATAGTGGCGCAGTGGAACACGTCTGACTGTGAACGAAATCAAGGACCATGAGTGAAATCAAGAATTAATTGTTTTAAATTCCCAGCTGACTGCGGCTTTGAGTTTCGCCACTAACAAGTATTGTATGTTCGGGAGTAAAACTGAGAACGGAGAGTCTTGCCACTAAATTCTCTCTGCCTACTCTGCTATACCAACCCGGGATGTTTCCCAGGCTAGGCGTGAAGTTGAAAAAAAAGTATATCTTATTACCATAGTGTAGTATTATTATAGTTTAAGTTAATCCCTTAATGTCGATTATTTAATATTTAAACTAATAATAAAGACTAGCCAACCGATCGTGACTTAGCCTTGCTGATTGATGTTCCCGGCTTTACTTTAATATAATATGCATGTATTGTACATAGAAGTCTTTTTTTCCTTTTAAATCACTTTGTCTATGAAAAATGTATGTAATATTTGATCTAAGCGTGTGAATACACGCGGTAAACACGATTTTACCTGCTAAAAATTCTGATCCCGCGGGAATTCCGAGATAAATTTTATTATTGTAGTCTAGAATATTATTTATTACTCTAGAACCTCCTATACATTTCGGGAAAATATCGTACAAACCGGTTCAGCTGTTCCAGAAATTAGTTCACACACAGAAACAGAAAGACAAACAGACAGACAGACAAAAACTTAAAAAATGGTTGCTTGGGCCTTAGTAACGTGTACATAACTATATATACTTGAGAAAACTCTGTTATTATGAGATCCTAAACAGACACTTCACATATTTTTATACAGATAGATACCTGAATATTATATTTGAATAAAGCCGAGAATGTCACAGTTTATCTAGTGAAGTGACGTGATGATGCAATTTTAGTTATGTGTTATTGATTAAACAAAAAATACTACTTGAGCACTAACAAAACGTTTTTGAAAGAACATGGCAAAGGTGGAGGTTTAAAATAAATTATTTCTATAAATAAAATAATTTATCAATGTGATAAACGATAATTAAGTCCATTTTTGTACTAGACTGCAAGATAAGTACATGCAAGGGGCTTGAGAGCATCCGAATAAGATACTCCGGTTTATTTATTAGTATATGCTACGAAAAACAGTTTTTAATTGAAACTTGTATTAAAGATGACAAATGTATAATTATAGTTACAAAAAATAAAACATCTTATGTGCTGAAACAAAAATGTGAGACTTCTTTACAAAAACACTAAGCAAAAATAATATACGTTGTTTGCATTAAACTTAACTTTAAATCGCTCTATTTTAAAACATACGTACTATTAATAATTGCCTCAAATATACAACGATTGTTTTATTATTACAATATATGCATTTTATTATAAAAGAAAATTACTCTGTTTTGCATTTGATGCACATTACGTTTAATCGGCCGTTTTAAATATGCAAGGTTGTATAGTTAACGCAACACGTTCGGATAATTTGTACAAATAAAATATATTTACTCAAAATTATTTAACAAAACTATTTAACAAAATTATTTAACAAAATTATTTACTCAAAATTATTTGTAAAAACAAGTATATCTCAAAAGTTCTCTAACAAATAATTCTTGCAGATATATAATTACTAGACACCATTAACGTGATGTAATATGCATGAAACCTTCTTCTCCTTGCAACACAAAAATAATTTCGCTTTCCACCCAACAGTAATTTCGCTGTTAGCTCCTGTAGATCCTAGACTACCGCATTCAACCAAACGGGCTATACATTTGGACTATAAATTTCTATAGATTCGACCCATACAAGTGCCTTAAAGGGCAATAAGGGTATCTTATATTATTAAAGTAACATAAAAACAAATATATACTACTAATTAATTGATTACTTCACTTCGTTAAATAAATACTTTGAATGGGTACACCGAAACGGCGTTAAATTCAGCTTTTAAATATTTTTGTTTGACCACACGCTGTGCTCGAATTCGCATTACGTACCAGATTCAAGTGCAATAGCCTTGGCCGGCGACTGTGCGAGGAGTTGCTCGTATTCGTTATAGTCAAACGTAGTTTGATTCAATGTAATATACATTTTTAATAATTGCCTTTATAGAACAATGGAAGGAGGTAATGATGGCGTTGTTTTTTTTTTTTTGTGAGCTTAATGCTGTTAGCCCTATTGGCCTTGACAGCGACACCGGCTGGGGAGGGAAGAGGGTACTCTCTCCCTAAGAAGTAGGAAGCACTATCGTGTCTGCTTGAGAAGAAAAAAAAAATGATGGCGTTGGTGAGAGTTAATCACATGTACGAATATATTAGCGTGTACTATTCTTCAACAATCTATAGGCTCCTTTACCTGAACGTATGGTTATAATGTCGAATTTGTGATATAATTAATAAATTATAATCTGTTTGTTGTATTCGTTTTTTGTGGTTTTATTCCACCTTATATAAGGAGAAATATTTGAAAAATTTATAAAAAATTTAAGAACCGGAACTCGAACCCGCGCCACTTGTCTCCGAACGTGTTGAATCGTATCTAAACAGTTTTCTAGTCTACTTTTGTATAATATAGATAATGGGTAGATATAACATACTAATTTAATATAAAGATTTTAATGTTAGCATATTCAATATTTTTGTAATTTGTTAAATTAACTTTGGTTTTGACTACTTTTATAACTATTTAAATGCTAATATGAATGAATGATGATATAAAAATTATCAATATTAGTTAATTTATCAATATTAGTTATTATGGCTCAGTGGGAATATGTTTGACTGCAAAGGCGATGGTTGCAGGATCCCACTCGGAGTAAAAAATTATTTTCATTTCCCCCTCTAGTAACAAAGCGTGGTGTTGAGTTCCGCTACTGTACGCGCTATGTATGGAAATTCAGCGGAGAGTGGGGAACGGAGTGACTTAACACTTGGTTACCTTTGTATATCCTGTGAGATATAGCGTTAAGCTGTTTATTTCTTTTATTATATATATATATATATATATATATATATATATATATATATATATATATATATATATATATATATATATATATATATATATATATATATATATATATATATATATATATATATTTCTAGAAATCATAAAAGTTTGAATGAATTTTTACCCTCGTCTCTTGAATACCGTCCAAGCGCTCCAACCTATGCGATAATTTCTCCTCAAGCTACGTAAAAAAATTTAAATGCTTATTACAACTTGTTTGTTGTTAGCATCTTAAATCTTAAAGTTTAGGTAACAAAAATTTTTTTATAGCTTCACTCTGTATCCTGCACATAGAAGCTGCTATATAGGCGGAGGGAACCCGCTTATCACTTATTCTTCATCATATCAGCTTATTTCGAGGCATGCATTGCGTGTTGAGTGGCGGAACTCAACGCCGCGCTATGCCTTGTTGCCAGAGCGTGGAAAATGAAAATCATTCATTTTTCCCGAGTTGGAATCGAACCCACAAACCGTTACGTTTACAGGCAGATGTGCCAAATCACAGTAAAACTTCACTTGTTACTAATCTACAATCTACATCTAATAACAGTATTTGAGAAAAATTATAAATAAATTTATGTAGGTCGAATATATTGGATTTCCATGGTTATAATAAATACACCTGGCCAATAATAAAACAATGAATATGATAGAGTATTGTCCATACTAGGTTATAACAATTACCTTAAAAACGTGTAGCCCAGTCGATTATGTAACAGCCTTCACCTACAAAATTCTAAGAGAGAAAAAAGTTAAGCGATCGCGACACTTTGACACGCATCGCCGGTTCCGTAAAGCTATTATATATATTTCAATTAAAATTTTATATGTATTAACATAGTTAGTTGTTCTTAATTATTTTATAAATAATTTAGTATAATAGAGTCACCGTGGTGCAATGGGACAATGTCTGTCTAAACGCGATAATAGCGGGTTCTTTCAATTTCAAGATTGAGGCAAAGCATAGCTTTGAGTTCTGCCAATCAACACCTAATGTCTCGAATTTGTAAGGAGAGTGTCTTCACTCTCTGTATTCAGTACTGGAACAAAACGCGCAAATGAAAAAAATAATCAAAGACCTTAGGCTGAAGTTATTAAATTAGAAATGGCAAAATATTATGTTAATTAATAATAAAATGTATCTAATCGATAAGATATAATGTTAATTACTAACAAATTAAATTAATTTATTGCAATTAGTATAAATATGTATATTTTTTGTAAATTAAAACTATATGCGAAAGATTAAAAATCTTAGATAATTTGTAGATCATGAATTATTTTCAGCTTAATATCTCGTAGTTGTTGCTTTGGGTAGATACTGCAAAAATAGAGTAGAAGTAAAAGCTATAGTACCTAAGTATAAAAGTATATAAAATGTGGATCATATGACAAAAACTTAACTATAATTTTTGAAGATTATTTAATATTTTTGAATTGACTAAGAAAGTTCTTGAAAATTGTGTTCTAGACGTCCTTGATGAAAAAAAGTTACAAAACTTAACCAATATAAGATTACTCGTGTGTCTCCCCCCTCCCCACTTCCCCTTACTGAGGCTAAAATAAAAAAAAACAACACAAAATGGTGTCTTATTTAAATATTTCAAGAAAATCTATACAAAGTCGACAGTTAATTTACGTACAGACATGCGAGTCTACCGCGGCCTCCTTATTATCATGCAGTGGTATCACGTTACCCAGTTTATTCAAAATTCAAGAACTGCATAAAATATTTTAGGGTTTAAAGCGAGAGAGTCTAGAGTTAGGACACTGCATTCTCCACTTTCCGCCCTTTGCGTGTTCGTTTGCGAAGCTGATCGTTGTTTCTATTCAATTCAAAATATTCAAACTCATATTAAGGCCGTCGCGGCAGCACAGAAGTATGAATTGTTTGTCTTTCTGGCTCTGGCTCTCTGGCTCGCTAGCTATAAGACAAAGTGCGGCGTTGAGATACGCCTAAAACACTATGTATCGAAAAAACGAAGATCAGAGTGTCTTAACAATAGGTGCCCTCTGCCGAAATACAGCGTAAACATACCTTTAAATTTCAACAAGGACGTTTCAACAATTATAAAGTTATTATTTTTCTCACACTATAAATCGGTAATTGAAAACTAATCATTTACATTCCGTTACTTTACAATGTATTATGATGACCTTGCAATGATATAAAGAAAACGAGAGTACAGCTTGTGTTAGGTCAGTAACCGATTACGTCATATTTCACATAAATATGTTAATTTTATATGTGACGCTTTAGTAGCGCAGTGGAGAGATCACTGATTGATTGATTATATTAGCTTTTGGTTCAAATTCAAGTTTGGGTTACAATTTTTTTTAAGCATCACGCTGTATCTCGCATATATCAGGGTAGGCAGGGGGGACCTAGTGTTAAGACACGTTCTCCACTTTTCCGCATTTCTAAACATTGCTTGTAGAGTGGCGGAACTCAACGCAGCGCTTTGTCTTGTTAGAAAATTTGTAGTTCACAATCGCCCGCAAAATTAAGTTTGTAAATTTTAACTAATTATACTTTCAGTTGACCTACAATCAGAAAATTGGTACGAAACTCGCGATGCGTGAATACGAGTCGCACTTGACCGATTTTTTGTTATTACGTCTACAGGCTTATTGTAAAGAGTGGAACAGCAGTAATAAAGTAATAACGTGCATAGAATGAGAATAAAAAATCTCCAAAGAGACCTCGACCTTAATTAATAAAAATGTAACATTTATTTACATTATGGAAACAAATTATGCTGTCAAAAATGATTACGAGATATTTACAATAGATTCTTTATTCTATTAAGAAAACAAAGTCGAAACTTATATTTAGATATATATATATATATATATATATATATATATATATATATATATATATATATATATATATATATATATATATATATATATATATATATATATATATATATATATATATATATATATATATATATATATATATATATATATATATATATATATATATATATATATATATATATATGAGAGATGAATCCTGAAAACAATGAATCTTAAGAGTATACTGAGTATTTATCTTATTCGTCTTATAGTAGAAAATTTGTGAAATACTATTACCTAACGCTATCCATTTTAAGCTTGACGTATGTTTTAAAAAATTCCAATGAACTATATCTATCACTAGATTTAATAATCAACTTCAATGATTATAATATTATGAAATACGAGTAAATTGGCCGATTATAGCCAATATTTTCCCGCAAAATGCTAATATATCTAAATGATAGCGCAAAATTACTAGAATTGATTGAAATCAAATGTAAATAAACAGCGTGATAATGCGCTAATAACAATAAGCCCAATAAATATTCTATATTGCTATATTCGCGCCTCAAACACGAATTATTTTATCGATTTTGTAAAAAATATAAAAAATTGTGTGATTATAAAGCTATTGAATATGAAATAATGCTATGAACTAATAATAACATTTTTTTTTAAATTTCAAGCCGTCTTGGTTTTAGATTTATTTATTTTAAGCAAGAGGTTTATGACAGTGGAAGAGGCAAAAGAGGTATGAAGGGACCGTAGCCTTTGGTGCTTCGTTCTCTACCCTAACCTGGCTACCCTCATAGTGATAAGCGAGAAGTTATGTATGTATATTTAAAACAAGGACAATTTTCTTTCTTTTTTGAGCTTCACGCTTTATCCTGCTTATAGCTTAGCTTAGCTAGCTTTGTTAGAGCGGGGATAGACTGACTTAATTATTTTATATATTATAAAACTATAATATTACTCACTGATTAATTAAATTACTTTTTCCATTGCTGACAATAGTCATGTAGTTTCTTTAGAGCGCTTAAAGATAATTTTCCGCAATTCCCACGGGAACGGCAAATAGAGATACCATAGACAAAGTTTTAGAAATAAAACAAGCCCATAAAATAGTAATTTTGTAATTTATAACGTCAAATCAAATGAAGGTCATCGCGTCTGTTAGAAGGGAATCGTACCTTAGCAGCTAAGAGATGCTTGTCATTTAAAACTCTAACTTCTAAACTAGAGGCTGTTGGTTCGAATCCTATTTAGGATAAAAATTCATTCTTCTTTAAGAATAGATGTCCATTTGCTTGATACAGGATTAGAACCTATGCCTTCTTGATCGACATAGGTGAATAAAATATCCATTTAAGTTGACACAACACATGTGCTGTGTATATTTGAACATTATGGTGCTTGCCGGTAGTACCAATATAATTGTGCGTTAAACTTAAAGAAATATTTATTGTAATATATTTTAATTAAAATTATACATAAGGCGGTCATGGCGCAGAGTCACAGTCTATGACAGTTGTGGTTACGATTCCCATTTGGGGAGAATTAATTATTTTCATTTTTCTCGCTCTGGTAACAAGGTAAAGCGTGTTCTGCTTGAACACGGCCTTGATCGGAGTGTCATAACACTAGATTTCACCCTGCTATATGCGGGCTACAGCGTGAAGCTAACAAAATATACGTTCTATGGGCTCTTTGTTTATATAATTATTATTGAAAATTACAAATAATGATTTAATTAATTCAAAATAAAAAAAATATGCTTATATAAGTAATGTGGATTAGAAATCCTGTTGTAACATTGCATTGTAACATTGATACCAGTGCAGTGGTTTCTCCAATCTGTCAACAATGTAACAATTAAAACAACTGTTTTGATTCTGAAATATATTTTTATATATAAATAAAAATTAAAATCTTTCACCTTTTTATCCTATATATGCATATATTAAAGTTAGCAGACTCTTCTTTTATTGATGTCCCATATTACAAATAAAATATATATTGTAATTAATTGGTATCGACATCAACCTGCCATTTGGCTCTAAGAAATTAAAAAAATTGTTTTTATTTTCAAACAAAAAAAAAACATTTACGCCTGCAGAAAGTCTTAACTTGTACAAGCTGGTTACTAAATCAATAGATTGCGTGCATTGAAAAATTATTTATTCCGCGAACCGTCGCTGCGACGATTACGTTAAATTGTTTCCAAGAGCGCTTAGAAAATGACCTCTAGTGAAATAACGGTCATAAAATAGTATTATAGAATAACACAAATACAATTATTGTGTTAACAGTAAATAAATATGATTGCAGTGATGTTGGTGAGGCCGTAGTGGCTCAGTGGTACGGCAGCTGAATGTGTACCAGATGGTAGTTGGTTTGGTGACCCCCAATTGTCATTATCTCGAATTATGGTGTAATATTCGTACGTAAGCGTAGTCTATTGACACTGTCTATTCTATTGGGTTGCTTATCCTGCTACTTGCGGGATAAAGCGTGAAAAAAAATATATCCTCTTGTTAGATATAAAAATATATAATCTAATATTATCATAATAATATTCCACATACGTTGATTATATTTTGTAATAAGTATTGTATAATGTAGCTGTAGTAAATTTAATAGATAATATTTATGCATTTTTTTATTAGCTTCACGCACATAGTTGTGCAGGCAGAAGGAGTGAAGAAGACACTCTGTTCCCCACTTTGTTTCTTACCAGAGCAAAGAAAATGGAAATAACTCATTCTCCCATAGTAGGAATCGAATCCAAAACCGTCGCGTTTACAATGAACAGCTGTACCACTGCGATTATATATTCTATTTCATAAATATTATTTTATGTCAGTATGGAATCTATTTTTGCTATAGTGTGAGACGAAAGTGTAACTACAAGGCTATGCGAGTTAATGACAGTGAGCTCACGACGACATTCTCAGTTAGTATTTTTTCGTCGAAGTGGACATCAAAATAAGAAAATAACAAACTGTCTGTTACAAGTCTATATCTAGTCCATATCTATCTGTATATTTTTTATCCAATGAAATACTCTAGATGCGTTGTTCATTTACTGTAAGTCGTAATTGCATTTAAGTGCATGTGGTTTAGGTAAAAGCTAGTAACAATTTAATATGTAGAGACAGCGCCTACATCTTTGCACTTTCGAGAGTAAACTATACCATGTGTATTTTGTCTTAAGAAAAAAATGCTTTACACATTATATATACAAAATATCCTGCGTTTTGTTTGTTACTATCGATATGATACTACACGGGTGCATGTACTTGTATATACTGATGTGGAATTACTCTTCTTATACGGAGAGAGATCATTTTTATAATAGCGTAGGCATACTTTTATTAGCCATAAGAATCTATATATTAATATGTGAGGCGAAACTTTTGGAATCCCTTTTTTACGAAAACTGAGCGGACGGAGGAATAGAAATTTGGCTAACTTATAGTTTATAGTTTATGTGTAGAAGAAGTGCAGAACGCTGATATTTTTCAATAATAAAGCTTATAAAGTGCGTTAAATCAATAAATAAAACATTACACATACTAACACTACTTTTACCTATCCATATTAGGTGGGTAATTGTATAGAACGCAACGGTTTGAAATATAGCGACTGCTGCTATATATTACCCTTATCACGATTTCAAAACTTAAATGTATAGGTTTGAGTAATAGATTTAATTTAATTCTTCATAAACAGTCCAAAGTAATTGAATATATTGAATTTAGAATTCATTAAGTCTAGTATATCACTCATTTTACATTCATATTTTAGTGGATTTATTTGAAGAATTGTGTTAATATATATATATATATATATATATATATATATATATATATATATATATATATATATATATATATATATATATATATATATATATATATATATATATATATATATATATAGCCCTTATCCATCGGACTCCCGTGACTTCACCAGGTCGTTGGTCCATCTAGCGGGGGGCCTGCCTACGCTACTTCTCTCGGTTTTGGTTGCCACTCCAGAACCTTTCTGCCCCAACGGCCATCGGTTCTGCGAGCTGTGTGCCCTGTCGACTCCCACTTGACAGTAGTATTAAGAATAATAGAATGGGTAATTTATAACGAACGTTTATATATATATATATATATATATATATATATATATATATATATATATATATATATATATATATAATATATTAGAATAAATTCGAGTATATTGAAGAAACAATCTGATTTTGTATAACATTTCGAAACAAACGCAATTCAATTTACTTAAACAGCGGAGCTGCAAGCGGGTCGCTAGTCACTTATAAAATTACCTTAAACGTTACAATCTAGGGATCAAGTGTCAAGCAGACACATAGACAGACAGACGCCAATACAACACAATACTATAGTATTCATATGAAGAAAGTTTATATTGCATTCTTATGGTTATATCATGGTGATACGTTAAAACGAGTTTTGTCGCCCTCAAAGGTGTTGTTGTATATAAACGTACATAATATTTATCAAATGCCAATTTACTTTTTAAATAAAAAAAATAAGCTTAAATTAAAAATTGCGGTGTTAAGTTCCGCCACGCAACATGTATTATTCTGAATATGTGCAAAAACGGAGAAAAGACTATTTAATCTTCCACTGCCTTGCTGTGTGGGATAAAGCCTAAAGCTAAAAAAAATAGATTGATTAACAGAATATTTTACAAACTTTAAGTATTATTTTATAAACATACTAGATAAAAGATATTAATTGCGCTCGTAAGGCTATGATTAATGAATCTGATGAATCATACAAATAAAACATATTGGCCAGTGTCCTCCCTTCTGCCTGGCATTAGTTCCGGCTTTGTTTGCCAGGGTCTGCGTCCCGACTAAGCCTAGTACGCTTTCCTCGGTTTTCAACATCCTCAGTGGACAATCTATTGACATCCAGCCAACGCTTTCTTGGGCGTCCGGATGGTCTAACTCCAGGGACAGATATATCAAGTCATTTTCTTCCAACATAGCTCTTAGGCATACCATCTGAGGTGGTGCTCTTGGAGCTTATCCGCTACCTCACAGACCCAAAGACTACCTCAAATGAATGTGTTGCGGATGCAGTCAGACCGCGACACGTCCTCCTCAGCTTCTTCATCTCCGTGACGTGCAGCTCCTGAGTGTGACCTTTTGGCCTAGTGTATTGAATATAAATTATTTTTAACTCCTATAAGGAAGTAAATATAACGATTTTTTATTAAAAAGACTATTAACTATTGAAATAGTTTAACTTTAATATTATAAATTTAGATTTAGAGATTATTATAAATTTAGCAATTAACTTTAACTGTATAGTTAAAGTTAATTGCTTCTACGGTTTTTCCACATTAAATATTCACAATCCGTTCACAGACTATAAATTATTTTTGGAAAGACCTCACATTTCTTAAATAAAAAAACGAAACCCTTATCACTTTGTTGTGTGCTTGTCTGTCTATCTGTTTTCTCAAAAGTTTTTATGAAACAAACAAAGGGAAGTATCCAAAAATTTGTTCTTTTTTTTTAGTATATCACGAAACAAATACATTGCAACCTCTTCTTGCTTTCATAATTTCACCTTGCTTAGAGCTTAATTGAGAATAACTTTTAACTTCCTCACTATTCGATAAATAATTTATTTTGATAGGAGTCTGTAACAACAAGTATTAGTAATATTAATAAGTCACGTTTATATCCTTATTAATAATGAATATAATTGAATTTTACTATAATATAATATTTTTGCGTTATTATTCACCATTATTTTTATAAGCGTGCAATATGAATGAAAAACAACTACTTAGGTTTGTAAAAAACAATAGTTTTGTGAATATTCCATAATTAACTATTGTCACACTAAGTGCAAAATAATAAATAATATTTGTTACAAAAATATCAAATAAATAAAAATTTTAAATATTTTTTTTCAAGACGCATACGCAGCATAGCTAGTTGTTACGTGTACTAATTTATTACACCGGAAACGTCAACAGCCGCTGATGCCGCTCCTAGAATTCTCTCCACTGATACCTTTATACACGCAGTTGTTTCAGGTCCAAGGTCAGTCTTGAGGCCAAGTTTGTAATAAATAAGTTTGTAATAGCTCTCATTTTCAAAATATATCTTTAAATTTATAAATATCAAAGCCAGCTTAAAAAATATTTGTAATAAAAAAAAAATGGAGATCACATAAATATTTTTTATATGTTGTTAAAAATACAATGCAATAGTTTATATAAAAATTCAACGACTGTCCCTGGATTCCGTGGTATAAATCTTACGGCAATCCAACATTAGTGAAAACCGTATTAAGAGCCGTTACATACTTTAAAGAACGTAGGTTGGAAGCTACTTTGATTTATTCTGATTTTATACATACAGAGGTAATTTATACCCTTGACTTAATAGAAGACCGTCAGTCGCTTTAAGCACAAAATAACTTACAACTTACAAGTTACTTACTAATTACAAAAAGAAAATGGAAATTTCTTAACATTTGTATAAAAAAAATATATAATATACATATATATATATATATATATATATATATATATATATATATATATATATATATATATATATATATATATATATATATATATATATATATATATATATATATATATATATATAATATATATATATATATATATATATATATATATTTTATATATGTTTATATATTATCTATTATTATTACCTATTATTTATATTTATTGTTTATTTAGTGTACAATATTTATATATAGAGTCCGTATAACAAAACTGAAATTTATTTTCAAATTCATTTAATTATTTCACTATTAGAATTTGACTTGGATATGTCTAAATATCCATCACACCAATCAGTTTTCTTTAAAGCCCGATTTCCACCGCGAAAGAATAACGAGCGAGTGATGCTTAGGCGTACTCCTTTTAATGGGTTTACTTTTCCACCAACAAAGACTTCACATGTCGATTTCCACTAGAAAAAAAAAGGAAAGAGAGGAATAAGCGGAGTGAGCTGAACTTAAATTAAGAAATGAGTAAATTCTTTGGAATTTCCAGAAAGAGCGAGTGCAGTTGTAGTCTAGAACTGGATGCTCACGAAAAGATTTTTGGTTATTTACTAGCACATTTGAGAAAGTATATTTAAATGGGGTTTTTGGCTATTCTACGATTTAGATGAAGGAAAAGTGCGGTTCAACCGAGCGTTTGATACTAGTCGGCAAAGCCTTGTCGCAGCGGATTCGTTCTTTTTACTAGTTGGATCCGCACCGCTTACCTCTCGGGCCGGGAATGAACCGAACTCGGGCTTTAATAGCGATTTCCGTAAATAATATTGTGAAGCTTATTATTATATAGATCTTTAAGAATTTAACAATTTTTAGAGACTATTTTTTAATTATTTCATATTTAAAAAATATATTTTATTATATATTTGCTCAACACACTCAGTGGTAACCATAACTATACTTTCATTCCTCCTCTGTTTTCTTTTTGTTCCTTATAAGTAGTTTTACGCAAACCGCCCCTGTGTAGGAAAATTGAGCCCTACAGACGCATGGTGCTGTCTGACTCATTACTACTTACTACACTACCCTCTAAAATCCAGCGGAATTTCTCTCCACCTACCTATGCACGGATTTGCACCGGAGACCAGTTCCTCTCACTCTCCAGCATGGCCCCCACCTCAATAGACAGTGAGAGAGCAAGGCTTGACATTGCGGAACATTTGACCAGAGTGTCATGCACAAAGTTAGACTTTCATTCTTCCTCCATCAACACTATATTTTCCAACATATAATTTTTTTAAACATACGTTCTTATCAGGCTACGTCCAAATTCTTATTATTTTGCAACCTAATTTCATTGTATAGGCTTTACGTCCTATCTATTCCTGCTTCGGTCAAATTATTATATTTTAAGCATTAAAAAAACCATTTACTTTTATCATATATCACGATCATCCATTTAACTCGAGGAGATAATTTTGAAGAAATTCCACATATACAAAATTACACATTAAAACTATTGGTTGGTAAAAAATGTTATTTATTAATAATTAAATCTACCTAAACCCATACCCATAAACTGAGAGAAATTACTGAAATATGGAAAATAGGCTTGTAGATTTTACCACTGAATGTGGGAATCTATTAGTTTCCTTTCCCTAGTTTAGTTGACATACTACAGCGTTGAGTTCCGCCACTCAACACGCAACTCATGTCTTAAATTCTAGCATTCTATCGATATAAATACTAATATCCTTCTATCAACCCTGCTATATGGAAGTTGTAAGCTCCTTTGTCTATGTTGTGCCAAAAAAATATTTAAATTCACTACTATTGGGTTAAGTTAAGTTATAAACCTTAAATGCACAGTAGATGTCCAGTTGAGGCCTATACTTAATTATAATCAACGTTTTGCATATAGTAATAAAACAAGACTGCAAATGCCTATTAATAAAAGCAATAATAGCGTAATGCTGACTTTATTTTTATTGCCTTTAATAATTATCATCAACAGATGCTGTTTTTTTAAAGTCCATATTATACTTGTATATAAAAAATGAATTAATAATATTATTTTAAGCAAAATATCTGATATAAATGAGGTGGCGTGGTACAGTGAGAGTGTCAGCCATTGTGGGTTCAATTCTCACTCAGAGGTATGGGGCTTATTTTCTCGCTCTGGAAAGACAAAGCGAAGCAGCTTTGGATCCCGCCACTTCAAACAATATCTTTAACTCGGGCGAAAAGTGAAAAGCGGAACGTGAATGGTAGGCAAATAGAATTGTTGAATTGTGTGGCGAGTGGCGAAACTGGATCAATTAAATGTAAAAAATTAATTCCCTCTAGTGGCAATCGAACCCGTAACCGTCGAGCTTATAGTCAGAAACTTAAATAAATTAGATTCTGCTTTTACAGCATATTTTCATTAAGTAGTAGTTTTTTTTTAAATTATAAACTAAGCTTATAATGTATAGACTTCGCCTTAAATTCATGATTTATATAATAATGTATTATAGAAAAAAACAACTTGTTATTAAAATAGTTGTACAGTATGCGAGCTTTGTTTCCTTTTGTTTTGTCTTGATGATGTTTTACTACTGGTTTATTGCATCAGATCGCTGTCCATCCCTAGACTGAATAAAGCTTAGGAATTTGAAGCTGTTTTTTATAAACAGCTTTATATTTCTATGCTTGGTTAAAAAAAGCTTAAATATTGAAAATTTTTGAATGTTAGTAATTCATTTATATAATAACAAAATATGTATGTATTTAAGCTTAATATTTTTTAATATTAACTAAAATTATAATAACACGGAATGAAGACGATATGGATAATATATAGATAAAGTGCGGCTTTCGTTTCATATATATATATATATATATATATATATATATATATATATATATATATATATATATATATATATATATATATATATATATATATATATATATATATATATATATATATATATATATATATAATATATATATATATATATATATATATATATATATATATATCTATATATATATATATATATATATATATATATATATATATATATATATATATATATATATATATATATATATATAATATATATATATATATATATATATAATATATATATATATATATATATATATATATATATATATAATATATATAATATATATATATATATATGTATATATATATATATATATATATATATATATATGTATATATATATATATATATTATATTGTGTTAAGACACTCCGTTCTCTACTTTCCGCCCAATTTTGAGACATTATGTGTCCAGTGGCGGATATCTACGCGGCACTTTGCCTTTATCTTGACAAAATATCTTGGGAATCGAACTCATGATCGTCGCGTTTACGGTAACGGTACGGTACGGTACCATTTTATGTCGTATTTAAGAAATAAGAACTCGTAGGTCACGTGATATACAATGTTCTTAGTTTTTCCTATTTGACCACGGTAGAGAAGTCGCACGTAAAAGCTAGTGTAGAATAAAAAAATATCAGTAGACAGACAAACTACATTACATTAATAAACAATCAATTTTATATGATTAAATAAAAAAAATCTTTTAAAAGTGACAATAAATATTTTTAACGAGTCATTAAATTTACAGCTTTACAACCTTTTATAAGTAACAAACGATTTTGAGACTTTATGAATAATCACTCGACTTCCGTATATTTTTTTATTAAATGACTTTGTAGTATGTTATACTTGTGTTACTTGCGCGCGACTCGCTCTTCGACTCGACTTCTGCCACGTTTACATTATTACCTACTTTATTAGGTTTATCGTATAACAAATATTAGATATTCTTGTATTTACTTTTGTATCATACACATAAAATACCGTCTCGAATCCGTTTGTGTAGTGAAAAGCGCATTAAAATCCGTCTTGTATTTTTAAATCTAATTATATATCAGTGAGAATCGATGTTACTCCATACTATGTAAAGATATATAATGTACAATTCATTAATATTATTTATATTAATATATTTATACTTTCATTTTCTCATTTAAGAACTTTCTCATATCTCATTTAAGAACATATACAAAATATAATGACTAATGCCATACTAGACATTTGACATTTGATAATAATATCAAAAAAAATATATACAATTTATATGTTATTCTTTTCGTTGCTTTATAAATACGAGCAATACTTTACACGGCTATAAATAAAAGTCGTATGTAGTTTATATCATGAATGCACCTTGACCTATGTCTATGGAGATTATTTATTGTGGCCCATATTTATGAAAGGTAAATGATCTGGTTATGACGTAAGTGGGATGCGCCAGATACGTGTTCAAACTGTAATAGATTTTAAGAGCACTGAACGAAGCAGTTTTCTTTATAATAGCTGTTCTGATGGTAGGCCGTCGTGGCGCAGTGCAAGTGTCTAATTTGTAAACGGGAAGGTAGTAGATTCGATCATCTATCTGGGGGAAAATGTTGCTTAAATTATTTTCATCCCCCTGTTCCGGTAGACGGAGTGCAGTGTTACATAAATAATTCAAAAATTGTAAATTACCAATTTAAAAAAAGGTGCCGCTGAGTTTCTTGCCTAAATTAAATTATTTGACTAAGTTAACCTGCTATACGGGAAAAATCGTGGTTTCGTAACTCAGAATAAAATTATATAAATTTTACGTTTTTTTTATTATTAAAATATTCCAGGCTATTTTATTATTTTTTTTTATTTAAACAAAACATTAAAAAATTTTTCTATAATTGGGTTTATTTAAAAATAATAATACAAAAAACGAACACACACACACACAAAATATATTAAATTCTCTAACAAAATTGCTAATATATCAAATTCTCTAACAAAATTGCTATTCAACAGATATAGTCAATTTTATATTACGTATGCATAAGTTGCGGCATGTCGCATTGTCGTGTCGGTTAATAAAGCCAATTGCTTCATCTCCACCGACGGAGGTGTCGACTAAAAATACCACAGTTAACCATTAGACATTGTAGTGTGAAATCAATCGGGTAATACAGATAGATAGATAGAGTTAAAATTTAAGTTTTTTTTTTATTAATATTCTTATTTGAACTTAGCTTAAAATTTTTGACTCTATATAGAGGCTGTGCATACATGTGACGGTTTGCGGCTTCAAACAACATCATCATGATGATGATATTGTAACAATTTTAATTTTAATTTATTAAGACAGATTGGAGCGTAGAGTCCAGTCTTTGAAAACGCAATGTCTCGAAATCAGGCGAGAAGTATAAATTACCCGACTATATGGGAAAAAATTACATACAGCATATGTACAAGCTCACCATTAAAGATATTCTATATATATATATATATATATATATATATATATATATATATATATATATATATATATATATATATATATATATATATATATATATATATATATATATATATATATATATATATATATATATATATATATATGACTACGTTAAACTGATCTGGTACTTACGGCAGAAAAATGAATATCAATCAATATCAATAATTTCAATAAGGAACAAAAATCAAACAATTTTTTTATATGAAATTTGACCTGACTTTTTTAAATAAAATAATATATCTATATTTAATTCTCCTATAACAATATAACCTTAACTATAGCTAAACTATAAATTTAAATAAATAATAAATATTTGCCAAAGCAAGCATACTTTTAGATTATCTGTTAATAATAGGAGTGCAATCTAAATAACTTATTATGGTCAATTCGATATGGATATTCGAATCGAATTCGATATTCAAATAACTTATTATGGTCAATGGTCGAGTCGATAACTTTGTTGGCGTTTCGTAATATCGACCGGATATTCTCCTTTATTCTAAATGCCTTAAAGCTCGTTGTACACATTTATATAATTACAAAGCAAGCAAAGTAAGTTGACCAGCGATATGAATAGGTTAAGACTAATCTTTATAATTTGCTAACAGATCTCGGCCTATCTAGAACTATTATCAGTTAATTTCTGTAACATAATTCGAAGGCGGGCTATTATCATTTAAAATTTTAGCGACTAGAGAGTTAATGGAAAATTAGAAGCTTTGCCACTTTCCGTCAAATTTCAGTTATTGAATGAAAAAACTTTTGTTCTATTAGTGCGAGGAAATAGAAATAATTTATTCCACCGAGCGCTTCTGTTACTGACACTGCACCTGTATACTAATAAGATAGTAATATATTCTTCCTCAACAGGTAAACAATGGGTTCTCTACCGCGAGTGTCGGTTGTCTCCGGCGGCCGGGTCCCAGTGCCGGCGGCGCCGCTGACCAAGCATTTGGAACGTATGGGCGTCGCTGATAGAACAGCTTTAATTTACGCAGGTATTGTAATGTTATACAAGCTGTAGTGTGGAACTTTTGAAAATTATAATATAAATATGGTTATATCTTTACAAAAATTGACAGCTTAGCTTACTAACTTAACAATCCTTTCGAAATTCCTTTAGAAAGAATTTCATTACGAGAATAAGGGGAAGTAATATCTCGAATCCAGATCTAAAATGAATAACTAAATGTCTTAACAATATGTTAAGAAAACGCTATTTTATACATATATAATTAAATAATATACATAGATACGCATAACTAGCTGTAATTTATTTTTAAACTTAAAAACGAAGGCTATTTATTGATTAGCATTGATTATTTCAATATTTAACTTAAATTCAATTTTTTTTTAATTTGATATCAAACATCAAAAATATATTTTTATTTATACAGATGAAACAAGTAATGCACGGGTGAGCTACGCAGAATTAGACGGCCGTAGCAACGCTATGGCCCGGGCTATAGCTGCGCACGCGCGGCCCACAGGCCCTAACAGGGATCAAGATTTTGTAATCGCTGTATGTATGAAGCCTACACACAAGTGAGTATACACATAATAAAATATTATTTTTAGAAAAACATATAAAAGTTTTAACGTAACTAACGAACGCGCGCCTTTTGGAAATGGTGTTTGAACATAAATAAGTTGTAACAAGCGCAGGGTCGGACTTAACGGGGGGCAAGTGTAGCTATTGCCCAAGGCGCCCACAAAATAAAGCTCTCCACAGATGAGATAGCAAAAAGTATCTTTCTGTGTCAGGTTACTAAATTTTTTTCACGATTTTACGGACAATTCAAATTGAAAATAATGATGTTCTATAACATTTAAAACTGTGTGTTTTATCAATAACTTTATTTATTAATTCGTTTAACTCGTATCACATCCACATTTAAGAGCTCTTTGCATTCATAAATTAATTAAGGTTTTTTATCCGTCCTTTTTAACATTACAAAATATTTTTTGCTTTTCGATGAATTTTTCGAATGTCATGAGTGAAGAGCCATGTCGAGCCCATACCTATATATATATTGTCCAAATATTACTATTGTAAGGACATATTCGTCTGAATAATTAATAAAATAATTTTATTAGATGCGGTCACAAAAACTACGGTAGAAAACAAGAAAGTACATGCCAATCAAATTAAATACTATTTATAATTTCTTTCATCAAAGTCTTAATTATTTATTTAAATTTTGCTAAGCAAATTGTAATGCTCTGAAAATATCGTAAATGTTCGTATTCTTTCTATATAATCATATATTGTAACAAAACCAGAAAGAACGTGCCGAAGCCTTTCTGCATAATAGTTACCCAAGGTCAGTCACATGTTTATACAAAACTTGTTCGAAAATGTTCTAGAAATATGTTTTACTCTCGCCGAAATTAAAATCATGACACAATCCTCCTCTCCTCCACTTCCTTGTTGGGGTTGGTTCCTTCTTTGTTTCTCCGAGTCCTCCACATATGTAAATCGGGTCCTCAACAAGCATATAAGTGTTTCGACAGTAGCTAGATCAGAACGTATGGCTCAGCGGTCAAATCGATTGGACGGTCTCCAAAAGGCGCGGTTTCAAAATCCGCTACGTTCAAATTTTAATATGAAACTAAAATTATTTTTTTTCCTTAGTGAGAAATAACATTTTTATTACTTAATAAAATAATCTAATATTTTCATATATTAGATAGATATTATCTGCAGTGGGACAGCGTCCATTTTAAATATAGTGGTTTTGAGTTATATCACGTATATCATTGGGTTGTTATGATATCCGGGTGGAAAACTAAGTTTCTTGACATAATATGATTTCCGATTTTCTAATATAGTAGACAAGCTGCAATGTTAGGAAATTAATAATATTAAACTAACGTATGTAATTAAATCGGCATGGTCCTTGTACAATGCATAATTGAAAGGAATTAATTCTAGGAACCAAAAACATATCGAGAATACTAGTTCCACTTTGTATGATTTTGTCCTATGATTGCAACAACCTTTTAGATCACCCCTACATTGTTTTTTAGAAGATTGTTTAGAATTTTTTTTTTTAAACTTCAGCTATGTGCAACTTTATTATAGTAGCTTAGTTTTAAATATTAACACGATATTCTGTCAACTTGTTTGTGTAATAATCAAACATAGCAAATGTTACAAGATAGACCATTTTAAAGGTCAGATGATTTTAATTTAAGACCACTGAGGTTTTTATTGTTATGTTTATATACCAGTTCCACTTCGTATGATTTTGTCCTATGATTGCAACAACCTTTTAGATTATACCTACATTGTTTTTTAGAAGATTGTTTAGATTTTTTTTTTTTAAACATCAGCTATGTTCAACTTTTTTATAGTAGCTTAGTTTATAGGCTTTAAATACTAACACGATATTCTGTCAACTTGTAGCAAATGTTACAAGATAGACCATTTTAAAGGTCAGACGATTTTAATTTAAGACAACTGAGTTTTTTATTGTTATGTTGTATGATGACTCACAGATGAAATTTCAATTATTTATTCTAAATATTCACATAATCTCTATAAAGATCCTGTTTAAGAAAATGTCAGTGCCCGCACTAGTGTATTGTATATACATCTATACTTATACTTATATATAGATACAGATAATAAATAATGTATGAACTATAGTAGCTTTGTGGAGGAGATATGTCTCGTTTAGGGAGCTCTTCACTTGAATATTTTAATTTTATAATCCTAATCTGAATTGAAAAAATAAACAGATATATACGAGTACTTTATATGTATACGTACGGACAGGCGTACGTAGAAAATAACTTTTATCATTTTGTATAAATCAAACGCGAGAATTAAATATATATATTCACGTTTATAAAGTGCTCTTTTTTCATGTTCACACTGTATTCCGCATGTAGCAGTGGGCTCATGGGAATCGAACCTATCTCAGAATCGAACCTAGATTACAAGCGCTACTGGTGTAGACCAGTAGCACTTGTAATCTGACTCTCAATAACAATAATATGAAATTGTTTCAGCACCATAATAACTCTTCTTGCCACTTGGAAAGCGGGCGCGGCATACGTCCCTATGGAGCCAAGCTTCCCACAAGGACGGATAAGCCATATTTTAAAGGATTCTCAACCTTCATTGGTTA
This sequence comes from Dione juno, assembly GCA_037127375.1. Taxonomy (NCBI): domain Eukaryota; kingdom Metazoa; phylum Arthropoda; class Insecta; order Lepidoptera; family Nymphalidae; genus Dione; species Dione juno. Next base: position 1,616,070 of record JAXRJS010000014.1, read on the forward strand.
TTTATGACGATACAGGTGTGTATTTTATAGTTAATAGCTAAATTGATAATTTTTTAGTTTTGGTTGGAACTTTAATTAAAATTACAAACAAGTAAAACTTCGATATTAGCTACATTAGTCCTAGTCATTACTCATACAAAGTCTGCAACTGGTTTGCCCCTGAACGCTACAATTTAAGCAGAATACCGGCAAGGTAGCCGCAACTACTCTGATATTGGAGATGTCAATGGGCGAATAGCGGTCCTTGAGCTAATTGGTATCCTTTTTTTCAATAATAATGATGCCACTTAAATATTTTAAAATAACTGAGTTTAGGATCCTCCATCGCGTGCAAAAATTTCAAGATTCTGTATAATAACGCTCGTCGAAGCGAGGCTAAGGTAAAGGATATTAAAAAAACAGCCAAGAAATACGTAATCAAATCTTGTTACTTTTCAAAAGAAAATAATAATACTGAAGTATTACATGGCAGGTTAGGTGAATACTAGTGTAGGCATCACAGTAAAGATGTAGAAGAATGTGGTCGAACCTGAACCAGTCGGGGAGCCCAAATAGATGAGCGATTAAGTAATAATTTCAAGTGGTATAAGCGAGTAGGAGACCAGAATGAGATCAGGTTGACCTTCGAGAATACAGTATCGATGATACTAGGAAAAAAACATGCCTGGACTAGTCGCAAGAGGTATGCAGGGAACGTAGCGTAGCTAGAAAAAGCATAAAAAGCGTCTCTAACATAAGTTAATATTGTTTCTTTACTTTAGTTACAAATACTTTATGAATATATAAATTAAAAAAATATTTTGTATATACAATAGAGAAAAATATATTATCCAGAAGGTAATATCAGAGGTATATTCATTTTATGCAAACATGTCAAGTATTTCATAGAATCATGTATTGCGTAAGCTAATTGTCTATCAATCACTTACATATATTATCATAATAAGACTGTGTTGGCAAAAAATGTGGTTTCTATATCATTATTTATTATTTATTAGTTATTACATATAGTTGCCCGCGACTTCATATCCGCAGACCATAGAAATTTCACTACTTCGTTTTTTAGTGCTCCTCCTCCACGACGCCTAAATATCAGTCTATTCTTCTCTCAAGAGTTTGGCTCTTCGTTGTCTGTCAGTCAGTTACTAAATAACGAAAAGTTATTTAGTATATATATATATATATATATATATATATATATATATATATATATATATATATATATATATATATATATATATATATATATATATATATATATATATATATATATATATATATATATATATATATATATATATATAATATATATATATATATATATATATATATATATATATATATATTATTTATTTGACATCATCGATTGCCTTAGACAATGAGCTGTTGAATTCAGCTACTGGAAAGTCTTAAATTCTGAAAATGACAGCTTTTTATTTAATAATATGATTGGTATACATCTTTTTATGTTTTTATTATGAAAAGCACTATGTTCTTATAACTGTTACTTTATGGCATACTGATCCCTATATTTCGTAATTACAATAGGATTTTATTAATATTTTTTCGTTTTCAATAGCAAATCCTGCCATGTTCAACGGTAGTGGTGTTCCAGCCATATCATTCGAGGAGTTGTCTTTAGAAGCCAGTGCTCTACCAGCAGATCGGCCTAACGAAGATGAAGTGCTTGTGAAAGCTGATGCTGATACTATTGCCATTGTGTTATATACATCTGGTAGTACTGGTATACCTAAAGGTAATTTACATTTACTTATTAACTGAATGCATGATTACTTAGTAAATATACCTTATTGATAATAACATTAATCTAAATAAAGTCGATATTCAATATATAAAGAATATCTGTCAAGTGCGAGTAGTACTCGCGCACCGAGGGTTCCGTACCTATTTCACTAATATTCCTGTGGTGGTATCCCGCTGAGAAAAATACTACTTATAAAAATTTACAAACTTAAATTTGCGGTCGTATCCACTCATTTTGCATGCAATAAACTATAAATATAAGTTTATAATGGTTTCTTTCTATATTAATTCTATAAACTACCAACGTTGAGATATTTCCCTTTGTTTATAATATAAGCTCTAACTTATTGTCAAATTTCATAACTCTAGGGCACCTAGAAGTAGGTTTTGACTACGCAGTGATATTTTCATACAAAATGCAAAAAAGAAATAAACAGAAACGCTCATATCTTTTGATTGCATTGACTTATAAGTTATATTGTAGTATTTTTTCTATGCTTCAAGACGTAGATATTTGATATTATTAATATCAGTTCCTTCAGTTTAATCACTTCATATGATTTTAAGAAAATGTTCTTAACAGACAGACATACAGACAGACAGTCAACAAAGTGATCATACAAGGCCTCTATTTTTTACTTTTGAGGTACGGAATCCTAAAAAGAAGGCAACGGCGAGAAGCATTATGGAATATAATTTTAAGATGGCCGTGAAAGATAGGCACGAGTGGGCTTCCATCATAGCGGTCATGCCCTTAGGATATGCATCTCCATCGCACTCAAGCCTAGCATTAGATTTTTATATGGATAATTGATTTATGAGAACTTATGAAAATATTTGCAAAGTTATATTATATCGTTACTATTTATTTCATACGTAATATATGAATTGTTCATCACATATGAAAATAATGACTTCTAAGATTTTCTATAAGGATTTAGATCGTTTTCCTTGTAGATGACACATTAAGATGAAATGTTTTTATGGGCATTCCAATCAACATAAAATACTATTTTTATTGAAGCAAAGCAATTCCAACAGATAATAAAATCTAATAAGGTTTAAATAATTGCTGGATAAAAGTACTTAGTTACAGATAATACTAAGGCAGGGCAGACAGAGAGAGGTAGTGTGAAGACACTCCATTTTCCACATTATTACCAAATTGAAGACGCCGTACTTTGCGTAGCAGAACCGTGGAAATACAGTACAAATATATTTGATATCGAGGCCATTTTCATTTATTTTTCTCGCTCCGTCTATAATGTACAACGCGGCGTTGAGTTCCGCCACACAATACGCAATATCTCGTAAATTGGGTGGAAAGCTGCAAACGGAGTGTCTTAACACTACGTTCCCTCTAACCACCCTGCTATATACGAGAAAAAGCATAATTCTTTTTTTTTTTTAATTCTTGTTTAAATTTTCATATTTTTGTATCATGCCTTACGCTAATGCACACAGATTCCTTAGTTTATTCATTAACAATACCAAATATGTGTACATGAAGTTATTTCAAAAGAAATATGCATACACTTCCTGCCAATTAATTATTCACGATATAATATGGAAATTAGGCAAGCGCTTTATATGGTAGATGAAATAAATAGCTCGTATATAGCTGTACATGGGTTTTAAAGTAGTTCCAGTACGAATGTATTTACTAAAAATATTGGACGACGACTATGTGAAGTGTTAAATGCGATGCGGTCGCAATTATTACTTTAAATTATTCTTTAGCGTATATAGAATCTATCCCTGAGTAAATTACAGAGCAAAATGACTTTAAGAAGAAGAGCTTTATTGCTAGATTACTCATCAAAAGGCGTGGCGGATTGGAACAAATTCCGATAAGAAATCCGATGGTTGTGGGTTCAACCCCTGTTGAGTGAATGATTTATTATTGTCATTTCCTCACTCTAGTGGGCCGCGGCACGAACTTAGTTCCGGTACTCAACCCGTAAAGTTCTGCTCTTGACTCTAGGTTATCTTTGTCTACCCTGATATATGCGGGATACAGTGTGAAACTGTCCAAAAGGAGCATGAGTCAAGTGCGAGGTGTACTTGTTCACCGAGGGTTCCGTACTTATTTAATTTTTATAATTATAGTTCAACGGAAACTTAAAAACTTATAAAAGTTAATAGGCTAAAACTGTGTATGAACTACAGATACAAGTTTTAATGGATTTTTTTCCTATAATTTACCAATTTTCCAATTTTTCCCTCCATTTGTATTTCTCTTCTTGGCAAATTTTGTAATTCTAGGTAACGGTAAGAATAAGGAGAGAAGGTTTAATTTTGCGCGAGATTCCATACAATACACTGCATAAACTCTCTTTATATATATATTTATTATTCATTTCTTAAAAATTTTAATGAACAATGGACAGACGAATATACTGTTTATAACTGGTTTCGTTTTGGTCTTTTCAAATACGGAATCCTAAAAACAAGCAAACTCTGCCAAAGTGTGAACATAAAAAAGTAACATAATAATTTATAATATACAAACAATATCGGTCAGTACTAAAAGGCTTTTATTAAGTTCTATAATGTACTACGGCAAGGTCACGGCTATTAATTGCTCCATACAATAATGCATCAAGGTTTTCTTTAAACATCGATTTGAGTGTTACATCTTTTTATATTATTTAATGTATTTTGCAATGGACCTTCATTTGGAATGAAAGATGATGTCAGGATATGTATGTATAAATCTAATTACTATAATTGATTAATGCGTTCAATTTTATTTTTTATTTCTAGGTATCCGTAACATAAATAAAAATTCAAACCGTTTTTAATTAATATTGTTTATTGGAATCAGTTAAATCGGGAAATAAGGATTAAAATTATTATTATATCACTTTTCTTTTTGTCTATCTATTTGTTTATCTGTGTGTCTGTCCGTCAAGAACATTTTTCTCAAAGTTCCGTTAAGTAATCAAGCTGAAATTCATACCGCATATCTCTCTTGTCTATGGTCGCTTGGAGCAAGAACAAAATCAAACTTTTAAGTCAACTCAATAAAAAGACTCGAGAGTTAATACTTCATGCATCTCAGTGACCTAGTTCATATAACTGTTAATTTATAAGCTATTTACAGAAAAAATCACTACATACTTATGTGTAGTTCGATTCATAAAATTTTCTAAATGAATACGTACTCACCCATCCGCAAATTTAAGTTTGTGAACTTTTACGTTCTCTTGATCTACAATTATGGAATTGGTACGGAATCCTCAGTGCACGAATTCGACTCGCACTTGACCGATAAATTTAAAACGCACTGGCACTTACTACTTAATTAACGGGTGAGCTACTACAACAATGTTTATGTCGTACTTAACCGTTAGCTGCTGTTGTTATGTTGACTAATAACGTTTACAATGTTGTGACCATTTATATTGTTTTTAATATCTGAAGATAATTAAGGACTAAGCCCTCATTTTAACATCCTTGAGATTTATCTCCTTAATTATTTTATGCCTTTTCATTTAAAAATGTATAAGAATTTACTACTATTTGTAAGCTTTTAATATTGCTTCAAAATTTTGGGAAATTCAAAGCTTTAGACTGCGATATAATATATGTAATAAAATTATTATAGACGCCATTGTTGCACGAATGGCTTGGGTTCAATTCCTACTTGAAGAGTAGTTATATTTAAAATTTGTGATCTAATTAATAATGAAGTGGACCGTCGTGGCGCAGACACGCTGCGTCCGCCTGTAAACGCGACGGTTTGTGGGTTCGATTCTCTCTTCGCTCTTCTAACAAGGCAAAGCGCGGCGTTGAGTTCAGTCACTCACCGAGCAATGCCTAAAAAAGAAAAGTATAAAATAGAGAGTCGTAACACTGTGTTCCCTCTAACTACCCTACTATGTGAGGAGTAAAGCGTAAACCAAAAAAAAAATTATAAGTATGAAGTATTTAATTACGACTAAGTAGGCTAAAAATAATGAAGAGCATTGCAATTTTCTTAATTTATGGAACTTTCACAGGTGTACGTCTGCCGTATTCAGCAATATGCAATCGTCTGTGGTGGCAGTTCAGGAATTTCCCCTTCTCAGATACAGAAAACGTTTGCGTTTGGAAAACAGCTTTGACATTTGTAGACTCTGTATGCGAAATATGGGGTCCATTGTTACATGGCAGGTCCTTGCTCATACTGTCTAGGGAGACTACAAGAGATCCGCAAAAGCTGGTCCACATTTTGGCTGAATATCAAGTAAGTTTTGGAATATTTACTTTGTACCACCTGAAAATCGAAATATATTAAATATTTATATATATTATTTATTACAATGGCTTTCTAGAAAATTATCTCTTAATAAATTTATATATACATTCAGGTTTATTCTCTTGAGTCAAGCACCTTTAGATAGATACTTATTTTTGTTTTATTTTCAACCGCAACAATAAATATAGTAGGCGGTTTACCAACACGCGAACATGCTAAATGTAATTACATTTAAAGGATAATCTAAGTTGTGTACCACAAACGATTAGAGATCGGCTTTGTTATTTATTAAATGTTGTTAGGATTATGAGGTAGCGTGAAATATGTGGAATGGAAAAGACTTGAAGATTGCAAAAATAGTAGAAAGTCAATTAAGCTTTTGACATGCAGCTCTAAATGTAGGGCCAGTACTAATAGTATCTTGTAATCTCGCATATGTATTCTCTAGTAACAATTTCAAATAAAAACATAAGCTTAAGTGTGAGATAAAGTCATTGCTCTGTCTAAAATTTATTCATGTCGTTTAATTATACTATATTTTAATAGTTTTCATTCTATATTTAAAAAACTTAATATAATCAAAATTGTTCTCAAGTTATGTGTAGTTTTATTTTATACATAATATATATTATGTAATAGCAATTTGTTAAGAGAAGCTTTAGAGTTGTGAAACCAATTTACACTTATCCTACCTTACTCTAAGTAAAAAGGTAAATTAAAAATATATCTATTGACAAATGAGCACAGATACAAAAAAGATACCATAGATATCTATTTTATTTATAAAAAAACAAATATAATAAGCTTCTCACTTACTTAATTCATTTGTTATTTTCCATAAGCTATATTACATAGTAATGGTATATATTATTTAACAATTTATTACTTTGCAATTAAAACATTGTTATTATAATACGAGTACGATATTGATTTCATTTATTTCTTAAGTGATCTTAAACAAAGATTCTGTGTATAATAACTTGAAGCCTACTTGGGTTACTATTTCCGCAACTTAATACGCAATGCTTATTTTTACACTAAGCTTATTTTTGCTTATTTTTAACCCGCGCTTAATGGATGCCGTCCAAGCGCTCTGATCACTAAGCCATGCGTTCTCATCAAGCTAAAGAAATTCTTATATAAAAAAAAACGAAATTCACATGTACTTTTATACTTTCTGGGATACACTGTCATAATAAACATTCCAAATTTTTCTTAAATACAAATTATGAACATGTGGAGAATAGACTATATTAATTTGCAGTAGCATTTTGAACGCAGTAGGGTCTAAAAGATGAGTGATGGCTATTTAAAAATATTGTTTTAGGGATTTTTCTCAATTATGTAATAGATATATTATATATTTATATTTATAATAGCAAGCATGCTATTTTCCAGATCAAAAGACTGGTGCTGGTGCCAACTCTCCTAAAATCGATATTGATGTATCTGTCATTGAATCCATCTGAAAGGCCATTGAAACATCTCAAATTGTGGGTGTGTTCCGGAGAAACGCTTAGCAAAGAATTGGCGTTGCGATTCCTTCAATATTTTAGTGATCAAAATGGATATAAGTTGGCCAATTTCTATGGAAGCACTGAAGTTATGGGCGATGTTACATATTTTGTGTTGGAAAAGGCTAATCAGCTGGAAATGTTCCCCACTATACCTATTGGTAAGTTAATTAGTCTTATATATATATATATATATATATATATATATATATATATATATATATATATATATATATATATATATATATATATATATATACATATATATATATATATATATATATATATATATATATATATATAAAGGGTATAAGAATTTCGATGTAGCTCAATAAGAACTTACGGCTGAATTGACTATAAAGCTTGGCCGGTATCCAAGAGGTGCAAGTTCGAGTTCTCATTTTATACGTGTAAATTTTCATTGTAAAAGCTTTAAAGAATAGCTTTTTGTTGACCTTTTATTGTTTAATGAATCATTATTTTGATATATAATATCAAACACATACTAAGTTAATAAAGGCATATAGTTGAAATTAAAACAAAATAATACAGTAATAATGTGGCATATTTTAAAATAATACAACATAACAGCTTAACTATTTACTTTTAGGTGCGCCGTTAGATAACTGCGCAGTATATCTGTTAGACGAGGAAATGAATCCATCAAGAGAATCTGAACCGGGTGAAGTGTGGGTGTCGGGACGGAACCTGGCCAAGGGATACGTCGGAGGACAGGGGGCGGATAAGTTTTGCGATAATCCCCATGCTTCTCATCCTGGTATGTACGATTTTTGCAGAAAACATTTACTATCCATACTGATCTAGTCTAGTTGCAAGGAATCTTACATTATTAATATAATTAATGAATGATTAATGAAGTAATTTAAAAAAATTAAATTAATGTTTATTAAACAATTTGTTTTTAATTGGAAAAATAATATAAAACGTATCGTATATATATTAATGCTATTCACATACACAAAAGGATAATATTCCGCCCGAAGAAACCGCGAAACCTCTTGCATAAGTCCAAAGAGGCACTTTTACTGTAGCAAAACTAGAACCCGCGCCTCTTTTTCTAAGTACTATAATTCACAAGTCTATTTACTCTTCCATATAGATTTCGGTCGTCTATACCGTACTGGAGACTTCGGTATTTTGCATAAAGGCTTAATACTATTCGCCGGTAGAATTGACGCACAAGTGAAAATCAGAGGCCACAGAGTCGACCTGACAGAAGTTGAACGAGCTGTACAGAATATTAGCGGCGTTGAGAAAGGTAAACATTTAAAATCTAGTTCAAAAGTTAGTAATGGAGGAAGTTAGTAATGGAGTAATGGAGGAATAAGCTTATAATATTACATTGATTATGTGAATGATGACTCTTGTCAGAAATTGACGGGATGCGGAGTAAAAGTAAAAGTTCTTGTTGCTAGCAGGTTTTTGAACCGAGAATAAATAATTCTTAGTGAAAGAATATTTAATAATTAGAATCATTCGTTTGTTAATCTGTCTATACTATAATAAATCAGTGAAATATTGTGTATCTGTATATATTGAATATTTTACGAAAAATTGATGCGGGAAGATGTCAAAACACTGATAGAATATGAATCTATGATTTTTTTTGTCTGTCGGTTTGTCTGTTTGTACTCGCACATCTTCGGATTTACTGGACTGAGTGGAACTTTTTTGTTGTATAGCTAGTTAGGTTTGGGCAAGATCTAGGCTATAATAATTATATTAGGCTATAATAATTAGTTATAAAATAATTATATTTTAAAGACTGGCACACCTGATGCAGAACCAAAGTAGTCCGGCTGAATTAATTATTATTAATTTATGTTATGGCAGCATTTTATAATTATAAACAATTATAAAATGCTGTCATAACAAATATTATGAATGCTGTCATAACAAATAACATGAAAAGCACTTTCCATTGACATATAAAAATTTGGAACACCTGATGTCCAACTAATTGATCAGCTACACTATAAGAAATAAGACAATGGCTAGCATGAATGGCTTTAGTAAAACTTGAGGCGCGTGATAACCATTTTTCATTAACATATAAAAATTCCAGCTCTGGAACATCTCATGATGATCCATAATGTCAAGCCAAACTATATGAAATATCTATATCAAATCAAAAGTTATTCGACGTGATGGACATTTTTCATTGATATTTTATGTATACAAATCTGGAACACCAGATGTAAAAAACACAAAAGATAAGCTAAACGAGAATGCTTAAAAAAATCGGTAAATGAAAATCGTGTGGCAAGGATCATTAAGTTCACGCTATCTTCTGACGGGCATCTGCCGGTTATTATAATAAAAATGGACACAAAATATATTAACATAAATTTCTAATAAACTTGACTACATATATTTACATATTCTTTAAGCAGTTTCACGCTATATTCCACAGTAGGCAGAGAGAAACCAGTGCTAAGGCACTTCTACTACAGTAGACAAGAGCCTACCGTACATTGAGTTGCGGAATTAACAATATAAATATTATAATAAAAATCTTTATTCACAGCTGTGGTACTCTGCTACGGACTAGTAACGGGCAATCCAGAAATATTAGCGTTCGTAACTATAGAAGAAAATGCGCCTCTGACCAGTCATCATATTGAGTCGACTTTGAAGAATTCGCTTACGCAGTACATGATACCGCAGGTAAGGATCCTACACTTTTTTAGTTTCACGCTGTATCCCGCACATATCGTAAGTACGAGGAATCCTGTGTTGGTACACTAAATTCGGATTTTCGCCTTTTTGGGACATTTCCAATGGAGTGGATCTCTATATCCTATAAAAATCTGTTTTTTTTCCATTGATTTTCAGAATAATTTTCGGGCCTTGCGTGTTGCGTTGCAAAATATAATATCCCTATTGTAAAAGAAAATTACTCGTTATTGTACATTGATTAATGTATGTATTACAAGAATATTCATAGTTATATGTAAAGTATCACAATAGACGGCCTTATTGTTAAGTGAGCAATGACTTTCAGGCAACCTTACATAGAAATGACCCTGCTGTGCTTAAACAGATAAATAGCTTAGATTTTGAAAATTTAGACGTAGTTTATACTTCACACCATATCCCGCACACAGCAGAGTAGAGGGACATAATGATAATAATTAATAGGATATTTCAAACATTAAATATAAAATGCTTGATTTTTTCATGTTTAACTAAACTACACAATATATATATATATATATATATATATAATATATATATATATATATATATATATATATATATATATATATATATCATGTTTGTTTATATAATTGGTATTTATAATGCTTTTCTCTATTAGCTTAATTTTATTGTTTTAAAAAGTCATTTTTGTTACTTTCTCTTATGTTTCTTTTTTGTTTTACTTTTAAAAATTATTTCATTATGCTTGACTTAGCTTAATAAAAGAATATTCTTAATTAAAGCTTCTTGTCTCCACTTCACAGTTTGTTTGTACTTTTTTGTATATATTGTATATTCATATTACATTGGTTGTTTTTTCATGGATCATACATATAAATGAAAAAATGAAGTAAAATAAATAACGAGTAAACGGGCATCTTCTATAATCATCAGTTTAGAACAAGCATTACCATTATTCATACATTTAAATTACATTTAGTAGTTTGAGGCCATTGTGACGTGTCCGAATCACTCGCAGGGGATAAACTGTTCGTGTTTTCACTCGCACTGTTTACTTAACACGCGATGTCTCGAATTTTAGAACTTGAAGAACTGGAGTGTTTTGACACTACGTTCTTTTTGCTAATTTTTTTATGCTGAATGAAGCTCGAAGCTGAAAAAATATACATATATTTCTTTATTGCAGGTAATAGTAATAGACAAAATTCCACTTCTCGTCAACGGCAAAGTGGACAGACAAGGCCTGTTGAAAATGTATGAAAATACCAACAACAATGGTAAGAAACATACTATATATATATATATATATATATATATATATATATATATATATATATATATATATATATATATATATATATATATATATATATATATATATAAATTCACAGAAGATATCGTTTGCGTCGACTCTATATATCTAACTCTCAATATATAACTTGATAAAAATAACTAGTATGCTCCTATGATTTATTTATAGCAATTATTTTTTAATAAATTAAAATTTATATATTCGGTCATTCTCAGATTCAGATATCATATAGAAACAGCGTTTAACCGTATGTTCTATCGTAGGTTCGATGCTCATTTTAGGGAATGGATTATTTCTATTTCAACACCCATACACTATATGCGCAATATTTCGAGTTTGGGCGGATGCTGGAGAACAGTGTGTTGATCATTGGTCCTCTCTCTCTACCCTTTTGCATTGCAGGATAAAATGTGAAGCTGCCAAAACAATATAAGCGTATTTTATTACGAGTATAACGATATAGATATAAACCTTTCACAATCATTTTAAATTTCATATAATAACAAAGCATCTGACCACTAAGCCATGTGTTCTTCATCACGCTGCGTCGAAATTCTTATATACTTTTTACAACTTATTACGTCGCCCTATAGAGATGCTAGGACGGTTTCCATGAGGCGCGGGTTCAAATCCTGCTACGTTAAATTTTATACTGTTTTCTTTAAGTATTTGTCTAATTATAAAGCATTTATATAAATTATTATAATTAATATAATTCAATAATACCACTTAGCTGAAGCAGGAAATAAATTAGAATGATAACAAAAGTTTCCTTTTGTAATAGTCATTGTAACAAATGGTTTAAATTATCGTCGATTAATCATCTTAATCAATTAATATTTAGAGGAAAATGCTTTTGTTGTTATGTATTACATTGAATCATTATATTTTACATTGGCCCAGTAAATGGAGGGACCAGTATCTGAATGAAGGTTGAAAAAAAATTGATCCATTTTAAATAAATTAGTAGTGTTATTTTCGCTCGCGATAGTTGTAGGTTAGATTCCTGGTCGGGGAGAATGATATATTTACATTTTCTTCGTTCTGGAAACAGATAAAGCTCGGCGTTGAGTGCCGCCACTCAACGCGCAATGTCTCCAATGGTGGAATGCGAGGATCGGATTGTCATAACACTTTGACTCCCTCTGCCTTATCTGCTATTTGCGGGAACCAGCGTGAAGCTAAAAATAATGCTGGATTAGCCAATTATCTGTATCTGTGGTAACTTTACCTGTAGCTTCCCTTCGCCAAGGTATTCTAACATTCTAAGAATCTGAGGTAACTCTTACCATAAGTATTGTGGATAAAAAAAATTACTAATTAATGTTATATAGCATCAAGTGTAATATATACATTTTTATACAATTCGAACTAGTAGTTTCTGAGATTAACGCATTCAACAAACAAACTTATCAGCTAATAAGCTGACTACTTATGACTACTTATCGTTTTTTTTTTATATTTCAAATTCACATATTTTGTATATGGCAGGCTAATCACAAAAAGGCTAACAAACTTTATATGATTAAGACATTTTGGTGTCGCAAATATTTCAAAATAATCAGATTGATTGCTTACACATTACAGGTAGATAGTAAAAGTGTCTCAAAGTGTCACTTTCTTAGAGTAACAGCATGTATCTGTTAACGAGGTGGTGATATATAGTAATAATGAATGAGTGTGAATATTTAAAAAAACATCTTTTTCTCCTCCTCGATCAGGCATCTCCCGAACGGAGAGTGGAGAACGTTGTGTCTTATCACCAATTTCTCTCTGCATATATAGCATGCTGCAACCGCTAAAGCCTCAAGCTATTTTTTATTGAAATTGGCACCGCATTATATAGGCTAGCATCGATACAGCTACTATTTATAGAGATATGTACGAGACATTTTTTTGTAGTTGTAAAGTTGATATTAATACATTTTTTTTCTTTTACCTTCCAGATGATGCCGAAATCCCGTTAGAAATGGACTATGCAGGCATTAATCCAAAAGATCTAGACACAGCCAGAGTGCTATTCGAGACAGTAGGAGAAGTGCTCGGACGTTCTGTAAGAGGAGTCTTGTCTGTTCGAGTTGGATTTTACGAGTTGGGCGGAAATTCATTGAACTCTATTTATACTATTACTAGATTGAGGGATAAGGGATATTATATAGGTAAATAGTATTTTATTATTACAAATTGTTATATTGAGGATCGTCATGGCGCAGAGTTGTCTGTAAACGCGACAGTTTGTGGGTTCGATTCCCATAAACGCAGAATGAGTTATTTTTAATTTCCTCGCTCTGGCAACAAGGGCAAATTGCGGCACACTCAATGCCTCCAAAGGCGGAAAGTGAGGAACGGAGTGTCTTAACACTAGGTTCGTTTAACTTACGGTTCCCTCTGCCTAACCTGTTATGTGCGGGATACAGCGTGAAATCAAATAAAAAATATTATAAATAATGCATTTATAGATATTTTGTAATACAAATGGCATGGTAAAATGTATGCGGTAGTAATAGATTAGATACCCAGCCGTAGAAATATGAATACTGATAAAGTGAAGTACTGTGAAATTTCTTAACGCCATGTTGCCCATAAAAAATTTGGCAATATAAAAAGTGTAGCAAAGAGAGAAATAAAGTAAAGTAAAGCAAACATTACTCGCTAAATATGAAATGATGATGAAACAAATTATTAAATATAGTTTTAAACAATTCATATGATATATTTTGAATTTTTTTTCTCAGAAATAAGTGATTTCTTGGAAGCAAAGGATCTAGGTGAAGTTCTAACACACCTGACTACGCATCCAGAGAACTCTTCCCACAATGAACATGACAATTACACAGCACTCTCTATGAGGCAGGACCATAAAGAACGAGTTATAGAGTAAGTTTTTAAAATATATTTTATTTGTTTTTACATAAGTGCTATTTATACTCTAAGAAATCATAAAAAAATCCATGTGAATAAACATTTATTAAAGTGTCCAAACTTTGCTTTTGACTTACGTCGAACGACCTCCTGTTGGCATCCATTTTAATAATAACTCAATTGTCTCTATACAGAATGATAGTGTCGTCGTTCTACGAGAAGGCGGAACTGGAGCAGTTCCTGCGCCACGAGATCGAGCCCCGCGACTACGCGCGCTGCGTGGGCGCCTGCTGGGAGCCGCTGCTCGCCGCCGACCTCAGCGTCGTCTTGGAAGATCGTGAGTTATATATAACATACACTAGCCAAATTTTATATTGTTTAGTTAGTAGGTACATAAATATTCCTACTAATATTATAAATGCGAAAGCAACTCTGTCTGTCTGTCTGTCTGTTTGTTACATTTTCACATCTAAACCACTGAGCGAATTTTAACGAAATTTGATACAGAGATAGAGTTGATTTTGTAAAAGAACATAGGCTTTTTATCGCGAAAAAAGGGGTAGAAGGGGAAAAGGGGGATGAATGCTTGTAAAGAAATTTGTAATTGTTAAAGATAAAACTGTAAAACTTTATATTTGGACACTTAATACGAAAGGAAAGGATATAGGCTACTTTTAGATAGTAGTTAAAAGAGGGGATGGAAATCTATATTGAAAATTGTCATTGTTGACTGACAGACACGTCAAACTTATAACACCTATGACAAATGTCTAGAATTTTTTTAAACATTTTTAATATAGAGTATCTTTACACACAAACTACCCTGCCATATGGGCGATAAAGCATGAATTTTATATAATTAAATATAATTTGTCCAGCATCCGGATCGCCCATAGCGGTGGCATTAAACTTCGACGCGCGAGACGAACCCGACATCGCGCTGAGTGGAGGCCTCGCTAAGATCATGACGTTCTTGGAATTCGTAGAGGGTTCCGTAAGAGATGCTGGTCTGCCGAAGGGGAAGGGTGAGCTTAATTATTATTACTTAAATATAAGCACCTATACATACGCATATACTTACTTATACTTAATAGGTACATACGTTCTTATCGAGCTAAGTCGCAATAATCAAAAGATTTTAACAGAAATTGTTACTTAACTTGGTATATTATCGTTTTATTTTGTTTTTTGTATATTTTTATTTATATACTTCCTTTTGAATCCTTCCGAATGGGTCTGATCGCAAATGAAAAAAATAACCTGCTAAAAAAAGCTCTGGTACCAAGACAAAGTGCGGTCTTGAATTCCGCCACGCAACCAACACGCATTATGGAAAGCTTCGCAATTTAATATATATATATATATATATATATATATATATATATATATATATATATATATATATATATATATATATATATATATATATATATATATATATATATAAACCTATAAATTTACAATATATTAATCTATAAATTTATTAATAAAATATATTAACCTAAATATTTACCATCCAGGTACAATCCTCCACTCATTCATGATGGCGACGGACTCTAAGCTGTCACCACAAGACAACGTCTCCGCGATCCAAGCTCTGGAGCTGGCGACTGAGAGAGTGGCCAGGGAGAGGAGGTTTAAGGGCGTGTTTACTACTAACACTAGTCCCTTGACTCAGGTTAGTTGTTTTACGTTTTATTTTGTTTGTCATTGAGACCAGACCAGATCAGTCGTTAGTAGATGCCAAATTATGCGAGCTCTTGTAGTTGTGCAACTTTCACTGAACAAATTCTGATCAAAGTTTATTGATATATATATTTTTTTATTTATGAATATTTTTTAAAGTAAGTACAATAAATGTCATTTTTCAAAAAATCACTTTGCGAAAATATTATTTTTCTTTCAAGATTTAGAAACGTTTAGATACGAGATTATAAGGCACTAGTCGACGCTCGCAATTTCGATAGCTAGGACTTTATGATCCTTGTCGATTTTCATTCAGCGCTTTTAGCTAGAAATGTAAAAAATTGCCTTACTAAAGATAATACCGAGCCATACAACGGTATGCCTACAAATAAAATATATAATAATATTTGTAATTTCACAGCAACTAGGCACAGGCGTTCTCGGATTCCAAACATTACTCGACTATCAAATTAACCAATATGTCGATCCGAACGGAGAAAGAATATTTGGCCGCGCCGCCGACGACATGAGGGCGGTCGTGTGCTGGAAACCGGTGGAATAAACTGACACTTATATAATATAAACACCCGTCTGAACAGATGTGAACATCACTAAATATTATGATATTGGTTGCTTTTATAAATTATTATGTATATTTAACTACGCAAATTATCTTTTATCTAGTGACGTTAGTGACATTTGTCATATTGAAAATGGCGGGAAAAAGTATATTTACATTCCAAACTAATTTCATATATTATATACTTATTGTGTTCTATTTGAGTACATTTATGTCATTTAACATAGTACAAATTTACAGAATATTATAAATTTGATGTTACAAAATAATTATTTTATACCGGCTGTAATTACCTCATCCATTTGTTTCTAACTGTACTAATTAAGTACTATAGCTGTTATATTAGATATTATTTAATTACGCAATATATACATTATTCATATGCTAATTATGCAATGCAATAAAAAAATGTATAATACAGAGGGTTCCGTACCAATCACAACGGAGACTACAACTTATAAAAGTTGTCAAACTTAAATTAAATACATCTATAAATTTTTAATTAAGTTCCATAATAAGTTCCATAATCTAGGTCAACGGAAAGCACCATTGACCTAGATTTTCATAAAAAATGTGACAAAAAAGAAGTATAATACAAGAAATTGACTTAGAAGCTTGATTTTTGACTCTAGCTTTATACCTTAGGCACCTCCTAAGGCATCAAGTTGAGTCTTAGTTATCTTGAGAAAGTCAGACAAATAGACGGACAGACAAACAGACAGACAGACGGACGGAACCCTAAAACTAGTAATGTCTAGTTTCACACAATTCGATTTATTTTTTAAATGAGTTATTTGTAAAGATGGTTGTACATACCTACTTGTTAAAACAAAAAAAAACATTAATTTCTAAGAGAAATATTGATAAGTTTGTTGGTCTAATTCTAATAATGCCAATCGGCCTTATACATTATCTATGTATGCGAACATATTAACGAAATGCTTTTTATTTCTAAGCTGCACCAAAAATATACCTCACACCTTCATTGTTACATAAATAGAATAAGTATGTCTTGTGGTCAATGGACGTGTCAAAAGTGAAACTTCATAAAAAAAAAAAATTGATTTGTAATTTATACTAATTATACAAACAATGAAATATATTACGAATTATAATCTACATTCAATTTATAAATAACGAATTATATATATTATATAATATTGTAATTGTACTTCTTATGAAAATTGTGATAATCGTTTTTAGTTGTATTTAGTTTTAGTACAAACTAGTTTATGTTTATTTTTACTATATTAGAAAATTTTGGTCAGTATGATTGAAATTATAAATTATGATTATAATTAATTTTTTAAATAATTATATGAAGAGAATTTAATAATCTTGTAAATTTATAAAATAATTGTACTCAAGAACAAGTTATGAAATACATATGAAATGTGTCAATAATGAACTGTCATAAAAAAATGAAATATTTAATCCGTTTTAAAAATATTTTCCAACATATAAACAGTAGCCCCTACTTGTAAGAACTTGTTACATCCTTTATAATACAGCGATTTCTCGCCATCTTAATCTATTTTAAATTACACCTTGATTTTTCTATTTTCTCGGTGTATTGGAAAACAGGTTTTTAGAACAGCACAGGTTTTTTTTTTATTAATAAGAATATCTTGTTATTTAAATAGAGCTATTATTAATTATTTAAGGTTATAAGATATGTTGTATTAATAAAAAAAATATTTTTGAAAATGTAACGTTTGCCTCGTATTGTCAGTAAAGATCTCTAGGAACACCCAATTGTTTTTCTAGCTTAGGACAAATAATGTAATCTCAGTGTTGATTGTTTAATAAATAATGAAAGCACTTTATTCTTTTATTTCTCAATTAAATTACACTTAAAAAAAAATCGATAGTAGACTTCCAGAAATACTATATGTATTTCTGGAAGTCTACTATCGACTTCCGTGGCGACTTAAACTTTAGCCGAATAGTCGGCAAGTCGGCAGCCAAATCGGCCAAGTCGATCATTTGTTAAATACTGGAAGATTTGAACTTCAAAGTTTATGTACAATATACAACCAAGTATCTAGCTGTCAATTGAGAAAATTATTGGCTATAGAAACTTGATCTGAAATGTGACAATAAAATATGACCTGCTGGGTAGAAACGGGTATGTACCCGAAGATAAATAACCGATTGGCCGACTATTCACCGACTAGTCGATGACTACTATAGTGGCCGGATCGGCTTTACCGACTTGTCGGCACATATCTACTTTTTATAGAATGTAAGACGTTTTTTATTCAACGAATAATTTGTGTATTTTAATTGTCAAACAAACAAATCAAAGGCATTTTAGCATTTTATTCAGTTTATTCAACGACTAGATACATTTGACTAGATTAGAGTATTTATTAATATTGTTATTAGTATTGTAATAATCTTGCCAAGTTGACATCATAATGTCAGCTTAAATCTCACTACAAATGACCTTATATTAATTAAATCTAAATTTCTATTAGTACGTGCTGAATTTTCTGACACAGCTAGTTAATAATAATATTATTAAATTTAACATTTATGCACAATATATTAGGTGCTCTTAGTAAATTTAATATTAATGATATTTGTTATCAAGACCTAAATAAGAACCTCAACGTTTACATAAAGAACTTTCAAGTTCCTTTTATTTTATTTTCTCATAAATATATTATGTTAAATATGTACCTAAATATCTAATTTAAACACGACGACGATTTTTATTACTAAGTATAATTAAAATATAATATATATACTTATTTTAAACAGCGGCGAATTTATTATTAACCGGCTGGCAAAATAAAAATTACAGATTTTTTATAAATTTCTTATAGATATAAAATTGTCATGGAAGTAGTATCAACTATTCCGCTTTATTTATCGTATAATGACAGAAAATATATGCCAAATTCAATGAAATTGTGTAAATCCGCTACTGTTTTTAAATAAATAAAATGAATATTGTATTAAATTATATAAAAACTATTTATACCAGAAAAACACAAATGATAACAGGTTATTTTTAGTTTTGTAGAAGTATCAATTTTATTATTCTCAAGCTTATAATCTTTAAGTGACTAAAATTAAAGTATTTTAACAAATATTTCGCGTATAATATGATTAGCTACAACAGCTACCATTTTGAAATTCGAATACTTTAAGTGACGAACACATAGACATGATATATAAAAGTTTTACAAAATACAGAGGAAACTCGATTAACCGGACTAATATGTTATATTCTGATAATCGGATCTAAAGACTATTTTTTACACAGCGACAAATGTTATTACAACTTACATTTTATGTAATTTACGTATATGTAATACAAACAATCGATTTTGTTGTTTGAAGCTTTTTTTAGCTCTATCAAAGTTAAAATTAAACCAGATCAGAATCCAGGTCCGGATAAACGCGACTCCGTTTAATTAAAGGCCGGATAATCGGGTTCCCACTGTCCCATACAAAATTTTTTCAACTAACGCCCACTTATTGCCTTAAACTTACTTAAACTTTCTTATTTATATCTATATATATATTTTTAGCAAAACCACGTTTTGACGGGTGGCTCTGAACCGTCCGTTTGTTGTCAAATTGGACCTACACCTGTTATACCGTATTTGGCTAACTCCGTCACATTATCAATATCAGGCTTAATATAATTTGTGTCAGTCATAAATTCCTTAATAGGTACATAATCATCAGTAGCGTCAGTCAGATCTAATATTTTATCGCATATATCGTCATACTTGTTTATGTTAGCTTGGTTAAGAAGTTTTAGAGATTCTTCTAGTGCTAAATGGGAACGAGTTTCAGGTGTATGTTTGTCTTTGTCAGATTTTCTATAGTGGAGTGAATTTGTGGAATATGGCGGGGGTTGTGGACGATTGTAATTGGCGGCTAAATTGCTGGTCGATTTTGGACTGTACGGCCGAGTTAAGCTGCTGTTTGGACTGAAAAAGAAATTGTAGTTAATCTTGGTACACACTGACATACTTTATGTAATCATTTATTTAGCATTTCTTCTGTGTGTATATTTCAAGCCTACTCCTAATAGCCTGGAAACCGGAACAAACATCTATCCTCAGTCCTCAGTCAGCCAGTGTGTATAATCTTTCACATTTATAATATTAGTACTCACAAGTGAGAGTCAAATCCGCAACCATCCAATGTGACTGTCACACGTTCTTTCGATGGCTTCAATTTGAATATGTTATAAAATTATATAATAAAATATTATATACCTGATTGCCAAGCTCTTCTGGCTAGTGTTGTCAGTCTGAGTCTGATCAGTGTTGTCAGTACCATATCTACACATCTCTACCTTCGCCGCCTTCTGCGTTCTGAAAGAAAAAAAGACATACTTTGATCAATGCTTGAAATTTTTTATGCATAATTATACAAGAAGCTTTTCTTAATGCTTTTTGTTATCTTAGATATTTTCTTACTTTACTAACAGTGTAGTTAGTGTTTACTAATTATGAATGGGTTACAGTATATTAGTCGGTATATTTTAAATAAATTGTTATTGCTAGAATAAATGTTAAAATGTGATATATATATATATATATATATATATATATATATATATATATATATATATATATATATATATATATATATATATATATATATATATATATATATATATATATATATATCGCTCTATACTTTTGACGCAATGCACGTCCAAAGTCTATAGTAAAATTGTTGTGTTATTAGTACGTTATTTAAGCTCCTTTAAAAATCCAACCTGCTATTTCTATAATCTTCACAGACATGATAGATTTCGTCTAAAAACATGTCTGACACTGGATCACGTCTGAAAATATTTTTTTCTTTAATTACATATACTGTACAAATATTTTTACTAAGCCAACTTCAATCATTTACTAAGTACTCTATATTTTTTTATTTTAATTCTTAGCTTTGAAGAAGTCAGATGGTAAAGCTAATCACTCAAAAAGCAACGACTCTGAATCAGGCGGAGAATAGAGTGTTACGAAATTAGAATCCCTCTCCTTATCCTGCAATATGCGGGATAAAGTGTAATACTGAAAACAACATACGGTATACTATCTTAAAATGTTTTGTAGAATTGTGTCATAAATAATAGGCTATGCACAATATTTATAACTTTTATTTATAAAAACAATAGTAATAAATTAAATATAAAAAATAAATTGAGATCTTAGCTTAGGTAGATAAAATATTTTTTATCTTTACCAAAAACATAAAAAGGATAATAGTTTTGTATATTGATGTTCTTTTTTAAATGTATGGTTGTTTGATTTAAAATGACTCACTTTTACGATTTAAGTAGTTCTCACCTCGCACACTTGGCGCACATGGCCGCGGACAGGCCGCCCGCGCACAGCAGCAGCAGCAGCGCGGGCGCCGCCACGACGGCGGCGAGGCGGCGCGCCGCGCTGGCGGACGGCAGCGCCTCCCTGCGGGGCGCGGTCCACGCGCCCGCGCCCGCGCCCCCGCCCGCGCCTCCGCCCCCGCCCGCACCCTCGCCCGCGCCTGCGCCCGGCAGCGGGCCAGACAGGTACTCTATGTGCTCCGTCGTATGCGCCTTGTATATGGTGTTGTACTGGGATGAGAGGGAATGGAAATGTATATTTTATCTATCTATCTACTATTATGAAACCGTAAAAAAGTTGTGCATAATGATGTCAAAACACTTAAGAAATATGAATCTATGTTTATCAAAATTTTTGTCCATCTGTTTGCAAACGGACATCTTCGGATCTACTGGAAGGATTTGAATGTAACATATTTTGTTGGGTAAAGGCAGGATCTAGGCTATAATAGATTCTGAAGACAAGCATAGCTGATGCACTATACTAGTAGACCAGCATTATGGTAAGAAACAGTATTTCTAATGCTACCAAAAATTATTAAACGTGATAAACACTTGATAACGACATTAAAATCAAGAATCTGGAACAGCTGATGTAGAGTCACAACAGAACATCTAAACTATAAGAACCTGGAAGAGCATTATCGAAGATCTGGAACATCTCAGAAGAACGATCTTATTCACCTAAAGTACATGAAATACAGAAATGGCCCTTTAATAAAAGTTATTTAATGTGATGGACATTTTCCATTGATATTTTTGAACACCTTTTGTTTCTGGAACCAGGTGTTCCAGATTTAAAACAAAGATATGTATAAGATGTAGATGAGTTATACAAAAAATCTCTCTTCAAAAAAATCTTGTAGTAGTTTGTTGATGTATCTTGAAGTTGTTATGTAAACATCTAACACGTGGAATATGATCTCATGCATCTCAATAAAAAGGATAGCGTAGGGGGGCAAGGATGATAAAATCTATGCAATCGATGTTGCGGGCATTCACCAAAATTTTAGTAAAATAATATTATTTAGTAAATAATTATAACAAAATAAACATTTCTGGTGCTTATAGGGGTTTTTTTTCTATTTTTACATATTTAGTTATATATTTTTCTATCACTTACCAATTCAAAACTACACCAATCCAAGGTAAGTCCAGCATCTCTGAACAGTCTTTCCACTGTCGTCCTCTTGTACTCTCTAGGACAACTTGGAAGTCGCGATAAAGGACGAACTTCCTCCCTTAACCTCTTTAGCTCAGTAGAAAACGGCATTGAACTGCCGAGACGAATCACTAGACTAAGAAAAATTGTACTAAATAATGTATATATATAAATGTATATAAATGTATATATATGTATATACGTTTTTGCGAAGACAGGACGTTTTTCCTTGAAATATGCATAAAAATTTGACAGCCACATTTATATTATCTTCTGTATATCTGGCTGTCAAACTTTTACGACAAAACACACATCCGGCATTAATATTTAAAAAGGCCTTCTCCAGGGTTATAAGATGAAGCACCGTCGCCGTTGGATAAAGAATTAAATACATAAATAGTTAAGTAGAGTTTCAAATCATAGTATTTTCGTTTCGTCTAGTAGAATGTATCAAAGCAGTAAGTACTTTACTTTCCAGAAAAGATTTCCACAACAAATTATGAGCTCGAGCTTTTAGACTAAGTATGGATGAAAGTCTTCAATATATAAAGACTAAAGAGATAGTGTTCCAGCCATAAAGATTACACGCGCAGGAGACATGTCTATAAAAATACTTTACGCACAAAATATTTTTTTAGTTTCTGAGTATAATATAAGCATATCCATTGAATAGAGTAATACCAGATCACAAAATTTACTTTATATGTTGCCTATGAAAACTTTAATCTTACCCCTCTCCATCGCTGGGCTTCAAAGGTAATCTGGCACCTAAGTCTATGGCCGAGGCAAGGAAAGTCGGGTACAAGTCTTTACCGCTCTCTGTCCATAATTTTGTCCTTAATATGTCTTTTAATCGTGTCATTCTGAAAAAAAAATAGTTTATGGTAATTTTTCCCATTTACTATTGTCTGAATAGTGATTTTGACAAGGTAGTCCATATTTTATAAAAAAAAATATTTATTTCATATTTATTAAGTTTTACGTTGCAAATAACAGGGTAGACGAAGGGTGTTAATACTCTGTTCCCCACTTTTCAAGTTTAAATTTGTAGTCATCATGACCAAAAAGGCAGATTCTAATGGTACGCCATATTGGCTAGCTCAATAAGCTAATTCCAATAGACAGAAATAAAAAAGAAATCCTAGTTATCAGTAATTTCACTGATAACATTATATTACAAATTGAAAATATAAATACGAACTGACATGGGCGTTTCTAGAGGCATTTTTCATGGGGGAACGGTGAACACGCGCTTGGATTATACGTATCTTTTATTAAAAACATTGAAAAACCCTAATGATATAGCAGTGGAATGAAATTCTTAACTTTAGATATACGAAAATACAACTTAAATAGTATATCTTAATATTTAATGAGAATATATATATTTGTTTGAAACTCACTTATAACCAAGCATAAGTTTCATTTAAAATTCTGGAAGAAAATACATATTTGATAAATAAATTTATGAAACCTGACCTGGGACCTGGGACCTTGAAATTAAGGTGGAGTGACAGTGACCTTTTTCTTTTAAATAATCTCAATTAAGAACACTTACCTATGCTCATCCAACAGATCTTCCACATTTAGATTATCGATCTTCAATTCAACTTCATGTGCCGCCATGTTTTCCTTAGTGTCTACAGTCAAAGTCAGGAGCACGCGTCGGGTTTCATAGTCTTGACGGTTTAGGCCTATCACTTCTATCTGAAATAATTAAGTAGACATTGTGTGAGCGATTTAATTTTTTACATCTATCTTAGTATATATTGTTATTGATAGTTAAAAATTCAGTCTCTACTCAGGTCTTAGGTTAATAATAATATTTAAAATTGAGTTCCGCCACTCAGTCATCTCACATTGTCTTGAATTTAGGTGGAAAAACAATAGAAAAAGTGCTTTTTGAGTTTATTAAAAAAAACGGATGGCCTAGGATAAATTTTTTGTCCTTTTCTCTTGGAACACAATCAAAAGATCACATTTTATATGAAATTCTCTGCGTTATGCAATTGTATAGCTGACTTCCCGTCGACCTAGAATTATGATGATTGGTACGGAAGCTTCAGTGGGCTAATACGTCTCATATTTGACCGATATTTTTATGTACAAGCAAGAATTTGAAGTTGAAAAATTTGGGAACATCCTCTTCCTACACCTCGAACGAACAGATGCCCATACCCATGCTAATAGAACGCTACATGCCAACTTTCAGCTTTCTTTGCTGCGTATATATATATATATATATATATATATATATATATATATATATATATATATATATATATATATATATATATATATATATATAGAGAGAGAGAGAGAGAGAGAGAGAGAGAGAGAGAGACAGCAGCTGGCTGTGAATGTGATTGTTGTAGGTTCGATTCCTGTTCAGGGTAATGAATTATTTTCATTTTCCCGCTCTGGTAATTCTAAGCGCGGGGTTGAACTCCGTCAGTCAAGACGTAATGTCCAAAATTATACCGAATTCATGTGGAAACTGAAGAACGGAGTCTCTTGACACTGTGTCCTCTCTAGTAACTCTACTATCAATAGGCATAAAAATTAGTATAAACAAACAAACATTCATTAGAAGTTAATAATATACAAAGGAATATATGAAAATAGGGCGTTTACGAAAATACCAAATAGATAACTAAAATTAACGAATGACAATGAGGGCACTAAAACCTTGTACTACAAAAATAACTATCGATTAATTTTTGTTTATTTAGTATGAAATATCAATCTAACAACTATTACTACTGTATCAGACTACATATGTACACTTATATTACTAATAATTTCAATATTATATATTTCATATATAAAATTAAAATAGATTATAGACTTTTTTAGTAAAAACTTTTTACAATACACGATATTTGTAAACATTTCCCATTTACCATTCGACATATGGTGCTTACGAATTATATTTATCTCCCCGTTTTGTTAAGACTTAGGATGGAAAGCGGAAAACAGTGTGGCCTGATAGTTTTACTCTGCCAACCATGTTATAGGTATACAGCGTGAAGCGAGTTATAATTTTTTCAAATGTTTATATTTATAGTGCTAATTCCATAAGGGTGTAATAGACACTCTTTGAACGACTTCGAATACTTGCTAGTCAGTTCAGTTTTTTTTAATTATGGCAATCCTTTTGCAGCAGCCCGTGGTTCACGGGTAGACTGAGGTGGCATTCGTCTGTCAGATAATACTATTATCATATCAACCTACCACCAACGGTTTCTGAGTTGCCTAGCGTAGGACTTGGGCTTATCCACTGTATGCTCACACACAGCTTATCAATATAAATAGATATAAAATTCGATCTTCTGTACTCTTTCGTTACTGAGTGAAGTTACTGAGAGAGCCCAGTGTTAGGACTCTTCGTTGTCAATTTCTACACTAAAAAAAATAGTTAAAGTATAAAGCACTTACAGTAATCGGCGAGGCGGTACCTCTCGGTGGAGTACCGAATATAAACCCTGAATGATGTCTTCCACTATAGATGTATCGAAGCCAAGATGGAAGCTCCGGTTTGCCGATAAGAGAGGCGTGAAATCTGTATTGCTGATCGAACTCTGATAAATATAAGTCAAATATATATTTTTATTTTTTATACTAATTTAGTTATATATTACTGAATTCTTTATTTAGACCTTATATATAGTCTATTTAGAGGTGTATATGTGGGTGGCATCTAAGCTAGCTTTATTTTTTGCGTCTAACACAGACCGCTTATAAATATCATATTTATATATAGCAAAAGAAAATATTAAAAGAATGTCTTTATTTCGTAGCGTAGGCATGTAACGTGTATCTTCCACATTATGTCAAATTTGCAGAGATAAACTAATGTATACTACAACTGTTTTTCTTTAAGCTCCACGTTTTATGTCACGGTGGCTATATTTAATACATGTAAATATTGCTTCGAATAGGAATCGAACCCAAAACCATTGTTAGTAAGACAATTGACCAAGATTGCGGCACACAATTAAAAAATTAAATATACAACATAAAACAAAAACACCTTAATAAAATAAAAGAAAAATCGTCGTATTTATTACTCACCTTGATAAGTCCAGTTAAATAAATTAGGACTTATCGGTATAGAAAACATTTCCGTCTCGACCGCATTGTAGACATGACCTAATGACACTTTTGTAAATAATAATAAAAAAAACAATGTCAACGTCATTTCCTGAAACAATTGCACGAAATTTAATAGAAGAAAATGTTGTTTTACTTTTAATTGCTGTTTATTAATACTAAGGTAAATTCTAAATACCTAGGCGATGAATATTTATAAGTTTTAACGCTTACCGGTGGAGTGATGTGAAAGAAACTGACCTAATTTACAATCATAGCTAAACTATCGATTCTCATGCTAAAATATAACAGCTAAGGTTAGACTGTAGACAAAATAGCAGGCGCACATGAGCAGAAGACACCGGCCTCACAGAGGTGTATTCAATTTCTATACACTAAAACCGCAATAAAATAATTAAGCATTAAAGGAAACGTTCTTTTAATCATAATTAAATATAATTATTTGTGAATAAATTAAGCGTATTATTATACGCGCTTAAAACAAAAACGTGTAAGAAATTTATCTTCCGCATAAGCACTATAAAGTTGGAATTTCTTCTACGCAAATTATAATACATAAAATAAAAAATACATCCGTCACTCGCGTACGTATTTATTGACATACAGTTACGATACTCACATCCCATTTATTTACGTTGACGATAAAAATAAGCGAGTACGTCCCTGAACACTGGGCGTGACGTAAAGTAGAAACGACGTCATTGGCTAACTACAGTCTGTTTTTGTATTGAGTGCTACGTTCCGCTCTACGGATTAAAACCTACAATATATCAACCTAAAACATTTATTTTTAAATTAATTTATTAAATCTTAAAATATTTTGAAAACTAAGTAAAAATTAATTATATATATAAAATTATTTAATACAGCAGTACTTCAGCAAAGTCAATAAAATAATTTATTACTATATACTAGGCTATTTTGTATAGTTCGCACATAAAACCAAACGTCATCCATTCATTCTTTTACAAATGTCATATACTTGAAAGGGCGAGGAGGGCGATTTTGCGATATCGGACAAAAATTGTTTAGGAGAATAAAACAATTATAATAACCATAATAATGTTATCAGCCGGATGCGTGTATTGGGCGTTTGCGCTCTCAATTGTCTGTTCTCTTAGAATATAATATTATAATAAATTTTTTTTGGCCAATATTATTTCAATATATTTTCGGGATGTTGAAGTTTAAAAAAATGGGTTCGGATAAAGTGCCGTTGTTGCTTGTGACTGCCAACGTTGGATCTATTTTCGAGGACGTAAGTATTATCTCAACAAATCACGTACTTGTCGCCCTCACGTACTATGTCTGACATAATATATGCCTACCTACATTATTTTAATTAAACGTTGCGCATGTGACACTGGTCTAATTTTGAAACAAGTGTTTTTCATGTCATTGCACGTAAATTGCTATTTGTCACGCTCACTTAGCTTAACCAATTTTATAACAATTTTATACAATACCACATTTTATAAATTTTTATTTAATAACTTCCACAATGCCTTGAAACCACACTTTACCTCTAAAATAATTTTATTGTCAGGATGACAGCATATAATTTTATAAAATACTATGCAAGATTTCTCTCATATTTAAAAACATGTTTAATATTTATAGATCTTAATCATTGAAAATTTTAAATTAAAAAGATGTTATTGTTAATTTTTGTTACTTAATTCTTATTACTATATATAATTACACTTATTACAATATCTTAATTTACAATATGGAGTCCTGAACAATTTAATGAAATTTAGTAATCATCACAAAATGCAGTTAGCATTCAAATATTTTATCCACCATAACATGTCATTCTCATGTAATTTGAATATATTTGAATATATAAGTATAATTTTCACATTTAATAATGTATTTATGTTTTTATTTTAATACAAACTCTAAAACCAAAACCTCTTTAAATAAACCTCAAAATGTGTATAATGGAAAATATTTATTAATATATTAATTTATATAATAAATGATATATTGATAAAATTACAATTAAATACTTGTTTTATTTTAAAATTATTAATTATTTCAAATTATAAATGAACTCAACATAGTACTTACAATTTTATGAACCTTCTAAATACCTTTATCATTTTTTTTCCCAATTACAAGTGAGTAATCATATATGTATGTATATTTTGAATATATATTTTTTACGAAACTGTAATACTAATGTCAAGACTATCAACAGGCAATCAAGCTTAGCATAATGATTCATGCTAACAGGAAAATATATAATATAAATACTCATATGTTACAAAATGATACATTTTTGTAGTTAATTGTCAGATTTATTTTCTTGTTTGAACAGTTTTGTATTACAACCTTAAAAAAAATTGCAGTTAATTTTTGATGATGATAATGATGATGTAGGGCCCAGTAAATTTTAACAATTTAATATATGTAATAATATTAAATTCGTTTAATATAAAAAAATATCTATACTTATCATTTGTAAGAAGATTTAGTAATAAGTTTGAATTATAATAAAAATTAAGGACAGATTTATTAAATACGCATTAATTAACTTCAAAAAATCAGAGAGAAGAGCAGATTCCCTCTAACTTTTTTCCTTTTTCATGTCAAATTGTTATGAAAAATATTCACATTTTATTTACCATTTGTTTTAGCCATCAGTCATGTTACCAATATGGACATCAGAGTTCCTTCATGCAGTTTCCCGAATGGATCCCAAATTTATTGCGTTGCACTTGCAAGAAGTTGGTGGCAAAGCATATGAGAAATCAATGCAATATGTTCAAGATTTTGTACAAAGGCTCTGCGATTGTCCAGAATTGCGGTTGTATGACAAGATTAGAATATATCTGGATGAAGATTTTAGTTCACCAGAGAAATTTACTGTAAGTTATTTTGACATTCATTTGTCCCACCTACATATAGTCTCCTCTGAAAGATATGTTAGGCAAAGAAAATAGTAAAACACTGTATTCTTCACTTTCCGCCGACTTTTAGAGACTTAGCGCCGATCCTAATAAATAGATCGGTGAATTAAAAATAAAATATACATTAAATAATTCGAGTATGAATCGATGCTACAATTTTGGCGTGTTCCAAGCCGCTACAATAGTGTTGGTTTTTTTATGTCATTAAGAGCTAAATAACTTATCTGCCTTATAGTATACGTAATTTCTGTACATTTTGGTGTCAATAGGAAAATAATTGATTAGGCCAAATAATATTTGTTATTTCCACTCTCTGCCCATCGAGATATATATTTTTTTAATTAAAGAACAATTTAATATTAGTGCAAATATTTTAAATTTACACACATGTAATTTGAAGCTAATACGATTAAGTTACTTCGTACGCAGTATTGTGTCATACAACCTACCACGCTGCAACGGCTTTTACACTCTATAGTAACCACTTACCAGCATAAATTTTAATCTTTATAGGTAAATGCTAATTATAAATAATAAAACCACGTTTAATGTATTTTTATCGCATTTTTGTATAATAAGGTTTTATCGACATTTTTAAACCAAAAACTGTGGTAATGGGTGGATATGATATTACGCCTTCATCTTATATTTATAAAAGTTTCATAGATAATAAAAGCAATATGGTAGGTACGCAGGGCTTACTGCACTATCTAAGGTCCTCTATCGACCTATTTCATATCAGTCAACATAAAAGGTATATCTAGAGGAAAGATGCACAATTGTTTAATGGGACTCTTATATTTGTTCCATGAGAGATTTTTTGTAAATTTATTTTCAATCGGTCGGCTTAACTGATTTAAATGCAGTTTCCACTATTGTATTACGATAAGCCTTGCTTAACATTTAGTGTTCATTTAATTACAATCGGTACATTAATTAAAATGTTATATGAAATGAAATGAAAATTTCTTCATAAAGAAATTTATAGTGACCAGTAACAAAACTAATAAGTTAATTAAAAACTTATATTAGTATCTGATATAATCCATTGTGAGATTTAACTTGTGTTATTGATACCAGTGATACTCCAATTTTAACTGAGGACTTAGAAGTCGCTATAAAATTTAAAGTAAAAAAAAACGCAGGCCAGCCATCATGGCTCGTACTTAGTGAAACGTGAAATCTATTATAGCTTATTATGGCTTAGTGATGTGACAAATCATAATTGTACCAAATAATAAGATGACGTCACTAGCACTCGGCACCTAGTGTGTTATATATATATATATATATATATATATATATATATATATATATATATATATATATATATATATATATATATATATATATATATATATATATATATATATATATATATATATATATATATATATATATATATATATATATATATATATATATATATATATATATATATATATATATATATATATATATATATATATATATATATATATATTATATATATATATATATATATATATATGTATATAACCGTTATATTATAGGTTATTTTTGTTTTCTTTAAACAAAACAAAGATTTCCCTTAATTTATGAAATTTTGTTCAAACGTTGTGGGAATTTACGTGTGTTTTGTTATTCTAATCCCGAATACCGGGTTTCCTATTTAAATGAGCACGCATTTACGCCTCACTTTAAACAAACAATAATAAACAGTTGATGATTTGATGGCATTGAGGGTTATGCCTCTTATACATGTTAAGGAAGGACTAGAGGACCCGTTGACGAGTGAAATACGCGTTGCCATAGCAACGTGTATGTCACTTTAATACAAATGTTATAATGTTAAATGTATGACAGTGTGGGTAATGTTTTATTTGTTGATCTAATATACTTTATAAGCATTATTCTCCAACATATAAACTATAAGTGCGCCAAATTTCTTACTCCTCCGTCTGCGCAATTTTCGCAAATAGGGGTCCAAGGTTTTTACTTCACGTTTTAGTATAATATATAAGATACTCGTATAAGTATAATATGAGACAAAAAGCGTGTCAAATGACAATTGTGTTTACATCTGAATATATGTGTATGACGTAATGAAACGTGAATGGCATTGCCCAATTTTTTTTTACTGAAAAACGATTTTTTTTTATAAATAACTTGTTACGTGATCTGTAGGATTCCGCATGTCAAAAGTAAAAACGGAATACTTTTAGTATAACTTTGTTGTCTGTCCGTATGTCAAGACCCGTTTTCTCAAAAAATATGTTGAGGGAAAATCAAAATAATATAAGCTTAAATAGCTGTAGATAAATATGAAATATCTATAATATATTACAGCCGAAAAAAAATTAACTTTCAATTTAAGACAAGCAATAGATATATTTATAATCTATATAATAGATAGATAGATAGCGGTTTATGATTCATTTATGGCGCATGTTTGATTCCAGCAGTATCAACACCTTTTCCAATAATATTTCATTGATCTTAAATTTAAATTTATATATATATATATATATATATATATATATATATATATATATATATATATATATATATATATATATATATATATATATATATATATATATATATATATATATATATTTACAGTACAAATAGGTGAGAAAATTTATAATGGAGTGGACGTAGTCTGTGTATAGGTATACTATATGAAAAAAATCTTATATTTTCCGTTCATTTTCATTCAAAATGAATATATTTAAACCGCAAACTTAAGTTTGTCTACTTTTGTAACTGGTATTTTTTGTTCACCTACAATCATGAAATTGTATGGAACCCTCGGTAAATCCGACCCGGAAATGACCGTTTTTTTTATTTACAGAAAAATATTTCATATATAATGAAAAATTTGGTATTTTATTTTTTAAATATATAGCTAACAAAGATCTGATTAAAAATTTAGCACGTATTTCTTATCTTTATATATCTCCCGCATTATTTGGATTACGTAAATACAACCTACAGAACCTCACTTCACTTCCTTCTTCATGTGCTATAATATATTGCACTCAAATCTCTCGCTTGACCGTAACTACGTATACATATACGTAGTTAAATATAAATAATTTAAAAAAATCTATTTTATATGTACATACATATAAATAGTATTTTTTTATTATTTAGCAAATAATTTAAAAGTAACAAATAAATTATTATATTCATTAAAACCTATACTAATTTATCCTAGCCCAGAATAAAACTTAGGTAGAAAATTTCACTATAGTGTCTATTTATAAGCAAAAAATATCATCTATTCCTCTTGAAGCACACCCCAAGCGGGTAAATTAAGTGGAAGTTTATTATAAATCTCAAAATAGAATGCGAGTGGTTCGATCAATAGTCGTCGGTTTCAATATAAACGAGGCGAGAAACGGGAAGAGCTGTTACATGTGTATGTATGTATGTATGTATGTTATATGTATACTATAAACGTTACTTGTTTATATCTCACTGGAAGTTTGATCTGAGTTTCCTTTGCAGGAAATTGTGTTTTGTGATTAGAATGTTGGACTCGATAGCGTGGACTTTATGATCCTCGCCCCCCTATGGAATTTCATGAATGGATCAAACATTTTGGAATATACATATGTATTTCGCCCATTTTAGAGATTCCACTTGTTTTGGTGCAAAGTAACAAGAACAGTACATACAGTGGATAGTATAGTGGTTTATCTCGAATTAAAAAAGTAATATAGTCTAATATAGCCTATAGTCTTTCTAGATTAATGGACTATCCAACACAAAAAGCTTTAATTAGAACTGGTAGCTTATGAGATGTATTTTTTTCCTTAGTTATGTTACACCACAGACTATAGTAATGTGCCAATGTTAATATAGAAGCATAAAATCAAAATCGAAATCAAAATATTTACTTTATTCATATAGGCACTTTCGAATAGTCGATTAATATAAGTGTCAGTATTGTCAGTCCTACTACTAGAAGCTACTACCAGCTCAGGGGGCAGTTCTGCTGAGAAGAGCTGGCGAGAAACTCAACAGTTGCTCTTTTTAATGTAAATATATGATATATTTACAACTGTGGTTAGTCTCCCGAATGAGCATCAACAGTACTTAACTCCACACACTAACATCCGTATAATATTCTTGGAGTGAATAATATACTTTCCCTAATAATATGTTTTTAATCTTGACTTTAAATTGCTCAAAGGGTAAGTCTGTAAGTATTTGTAGAATTTTATTATACATGCGTATACGTTGGGACATAAACGATTTATTTAACTTCTGACGGCGAAAACTAGGTGTAACCAGCTTATTTTTACTCCTTGTATTTATACCGTGCTTATCACTATTCCTTAGATAATTGTTAATATTGTTACGTACAAACAAAATATTATTGTAAATGTATTGTGACGCAACCGTAAGAGTGGCCGCTTTATTAAAAACTTCTCGCAAAGAATCCTGACCTTAAATTTATTTATATATAGGAACTATATTGAATTAATCAAAATAAAAGTCAAATCATTTTATTGAAAACTGGTGACCCGTTCGTGGCTTCACTTGACTATTTACTTCAATATAATTTGCAAGTGTTTTAAATATACATATTATTTATTCTTTGCTTGATTAAAATTTATTTACGAAATGTTATGAAAAATATATAAAGATAGAGGATAGAGGCAAGTAACGTATGTAGCTATATACACTTGAAAAAAATCAGTAATTTTAAAATCACAGACTATGCTTCATTCTTTGAACGTCAATTTTATTTAAGAAGAACCGGCGCAAGAACCACACCGGGCTTTTATATCAATTTGTAAATATACAGATTTATAGATATTTATTAGTAATAATAACTTATATTTACGAAGTATGAATAAATATAGCTCTCACTAAGCCTCCTGGTGGACTAATAAATGAAAAATCCACTGTAATATACGTTTGAAGCAGATGCCATATAAATGCTACAATCGGCACGGATACGATTAGCTTTGACTTAGTATCTCATGTAATGGGATTTAGTACATAGTGGTTACTTATATATAGTTAAGAAATCGGAATTGTGTCAATATTTTTTTTTGCAGTTATTTTCTCAGAAAGACTTATCTAATTAATAAGAAAATCGTTTCAAAAGAAATATCTTGCTAAGGAGAAAAATAGCGTCTTAATAAATAAACATAAACGTCATTATTTAAAGGAAGGGTTTTTCAAACCCTTCCTTTAATTATCGCAATTCAAGTTATTAAGTTCATTATGACGCAATGGCACAGTGACTGTAAATGTGATGTTTTTGGGTTCGATACCCGCTGTGGGGAATGAGTTATTTTCCTTTTACCGGTCGGGCGATTTCCGTTACGCTATATGCATTGTCTTGTATGCATGCCGAAAGCGGAATACGGAGTATTTTAACACTTAATTCTCTTCGCCTACCCTGTTATATGCGAGATACAATGTGAAGCTGAAGAAATAACTTAACTAAACTTAAAATAACTAAACTTAATATATAAAATATATGAATTATGCTATATTATGTACGGACCAACCAATCATACACACTTCTAAGTAACAATGGCAATAGGTAGTATTACACCACACTGTAGATTACAATGTTTTATTGTGAATATTTTATTCCCGCAATAATTGCAAACCGCATACGGATATAATACGTAGCTGTGGAATGTAGAAAGGAATGCCGCTCAAAGGACCAAATAAATCCGTTATGGTTATATGACGTAAAGCCATTGAACGCTCACCTTTAATGGAATCGTACTAATTTTAATAGTTCTTTACTAAACAATGGTGAAATTATCCTGCTAGAGTAAATGTAACCTTAAGCCATTCAAATAAGATATCATTTTGAAAATCAGTTTGTTAGTTTAAGTCCAAGACGAGTTTTATTGAATAAATATATGTAGTTTATAAGGTATCGTAAAATATCATTCACGTAAATGCTAATATGTTTCCAGAATGGTAATTACCTTGGGGCCTGTGATTTCTTAATAAGTATAATTAATTAATCATGTTTTTTCCTTCACTCATCTCTGGTATCGATCAGGGTTGGCAGAGATTTGTACACCATTCTTATTTACAGTTATTGTTCTCATTTTAATATTATATTTATATTGTGGCCATCATGACGCAGTGGGACAGGGTTTGATTGAAATTGGTCATGGGTTCGATGCCGATTTGGATGTATGAATTATTATTACTTCACAGCTCTGGTAAAATTTGGCAAAATTTGAATACTAAATGTATCGATTTCGGGCAAACACACCCCTCGGAGTGCATATTATATGAAGAGGTTAATGACAGTGGACAAGGCGAAAGAGGTATACAGTGCTTGGCGCTCAGTTCTCTCTGGCTACCCCGCTAGCGAAAATGCTTAATTAAGTTGAGTCCGGATGGCAATTTGGTGCGAAGAGTATCACTGAGTTACTACTGATAGTTTCTGTCTACCGCTTGGTCCATGTAGGGCAACCTTATACAAGAAAGTTTGAATGCCGATAAATACTTTTTTATTTCAGGTCTTTTGATTAGATTTTAATAATTATAATAATAAATTTTAGTTATCTAAAACTTGATGTATGTATACGATTAAACGAAAATATATTACAGTGTTATTTTATACAGTTCATGCTAATTTATTTATTATTTTTGTCACACTTACTGTCATACCGTTAAGGTTCCAAGAAATATATATAGAAAGCATATGGGTTTTGTTACATACCAGTGAATAGAGATGCTACAGATAATTGGATATGACAGGTGGTATATAACACTCGCGGAAATGTTTATGTTCAAAATATAGACGCTCAACGGCTTCAGCTGTGTTTAGATGCTTCTGAAATATAGATAGATATTCACTGTTCACGTGTCTTTGCAAAAATTAAAGAGCACTTGCCACTCCACTTGCCTCTCCTCCACTTGCACATGTATGCCACGAAAATTGAATGGAAAGTAGAGAATACTAGATTTCCTATGCCTACTCTACTATAGGTATGTGGGATATAGTCACGGTACAGCCGGAAGCTATTAGAAAAATAAATCTATTCATCTTTTATAAATGTATATAAATTAAACTAAATCAATGCTAACACAGCGACTTTTGAATAAAGGTTGTTGTTAACATACAAAGTACAATTTTTAAGTTATTACTTTAATTATAGAGCATGGGGCGTAGGGCACAGTGTTTAACAGTAAACTCGCTGATTGTAGATTTGTTCCCACATTTCCTTGCTCTGGTACGACAAGAGCGATGACTCTCGCCTCCTATTGTAAGGTTTTCTTCTGCATATCCTACTATATTCGAAATAAATAATTGAACTTTAATCATAATTTATAACAGTGCAATATGACTTAGTTCTCATTTAACTTTCACTACACTTTCTTCGCTTTCTCTATAAGTGTGCTGAAGTAATTTACATAATATTCTACTTACTTAATCCAATATTCATATATTTATATTTGTATTTAGGTATATAAAAGATAACGTCCGTCAGAACTCAAATTATTTCCATGTGATATTTTATGGAGCTTCGATTTTCATTTGTCATCAAAAAATGTTCGACATTCTGAGCAACTTATTAGATTTTCTTTATAATTTAGCTGGTGTCTTAGAGTCCCACATTAGTTGTTCCAGACCTTAATTTTTTATATCGTTAGGAAACGCTCAACAACTTTTACTTAGCAGACATTTCATTATGCCTCATAGCTTAGTTGGTTTTTTTATGATTCTACATCAGGTGATCTAGTTTTCAAAATCAATTGTATATTGTAGTGATACAAGAAAAAAGAACAAACTCGTCCAGAAATTCCGAAGATACGCGTACAAACAAACATACAATTTTTAACTGTTTACTATATCACAGACACAATATCATATAATGCAAAATTTCAAAGCGTATCCTGGTTATGTTGTTTACTGTAATCATATGACGAGTAAATCATAATACCCATAATAATCACGAATGGTGAAGAAACATTTAACGATTACGTTTTAATAAACGTTGTATAGATTATTTTATATTTGTAATTATGTTATTCTTTGTATATCTTTTTATTTGTAGGTGAATATATAAATATATTTTTTTTAGCTTCACGCTTTATCTCACACATAGCAGGGTTGTCATAGAAAACTTAATGTCCAGGCGTTTCGATATTTTTTTCAATTTCCTCGTTTTGGCAAGACAAATGTGTGGCGATGACTACTTATCACGCTTATCTTGAATTTGGTAGGAAATCATAGAACGAAGTGTTTAGACACTAATTTCTCTCTGCCTTCTCTTAAGCTTCCTTAAGCTAAGAATAAAAAATACTATACCAAGAAGGTATTTATATTTCATAAAGAATATTATAATCCACATCTAGGTCAGGTTAAAAGAGTTTTAAGTTAAAACATATAACCTTGAGCTTTGAATTATTAAAGCTTAAGACGTTGCGACGTAACGTGAAACTTAAAAGAGTATTATTATACATATATGAATTCATATTTAATTGTAAATATGAAAAAAAATATTATTTTAATATTTGCGTAAATGTTCATTTAAAATTAAATCATGGTTTCTCCGAATTACTAAAAAAAATCATGTGATCATGATTTTTTTCAGTTATATACCAAATTGTAAGGTTAATCATTAATCAATCACCATATCATATACATACATTAGGCACAGTGACATATCACTTCGTACTCTTAAATGTACACTATACATTCATTATAAAGCTGAATTACTGTTTCGAGTTGAAATCTTGTGCTGGATACACACATTATGGATCGTTTTGATGTAACCTACAGCAGGTTAAACTTACCTCGGCCGCTTAGAATATGTCATCAGTCATATACAATTCTCGGTGAATTTCATTTGATCACATAGGCGAAGCTGCTGGCAGAAAATAGTAAAGCCAATCCAGCTTTTTTTTAACACTACAGTATTTCTTTATATGCGATATTGTAGATTTCATACTGTACTGTATAAACATTTACTGTATAAACATTATTCATGCAAAAAAATCTATATAATAATAATTGTTTTGCATCTGACCATTTAAAATGATAAAGCGAGGCGTTTTTTTTAAAAAGCGAGAAAAGTACTCTTTAATTAGAGATCGTCTATTCATAGTTTAGTCTACTAAGCACTGTAATTGTGAGTTTTATATTTCAAGAGTATTTTGTAGCGTCGCGTCGCTTGCTGCTACTAGCTACGGGCGGAACCTTTATTTTTTTAATTGAATTAGTAAATGTTTTTTGCTTCGTAAATTAGTATGAACATTTCGTGTAAATAATTTAGGTGTTTCGCCAGTGTTTTTAGAATGACCATTCTCCCCTCGTGGGAGTCGAACCCACAAACCGTCAGGCTTAAAGGCAGAGCGTCTGCCTTTGCGCTTTTATGTTTTTCTTATATATTTCTCAAATAGATAGGTATTAATGGTAAATAATATTTATATATATATATATATATATATATATATATATATATATATATATATATATATATATATATATATATATATATTATATATATATATATATATATATATATATATATATATCTATCTTCTTCTTCTTGGCATTAGTCCCGGCTTTTGCCAGGGTCTGCCTTCCGACTGAGCCTACTCCACTTTGCACGGTCTTTAACATCCTCAGTGGATAATTTATTGGCTCTCATGTCTTGTGTCACGACATCCAGCCATCGCTTCCTTGGGCGTCCGGGTGGTCTAACTCCAGGGACAGACATGTCAAGGCACTTCCTTCCGACATAGTTCTCAGATCGGCGCATAACATGGCCATACCATCTCAGGCGACGCTCTTGGAGCTTATCCGCTACGTCACGGACCCCAAGACTACCTCGAATGAATGTGTTGCGTATGCGGTCGGACCGCGTCACGCCACACATCCATCTCAGCATCTTCATCTCCGTGACGTGAAGCTCCTGAGTGTGCCGAGATAATGTTGGCCAACATTCGCTTCCGTATATAAGAACAGGTCGGATAATGCTCTTGTATATCAGTCCCTTGAGCTTGGGCGGTATTCTGCTATCGCAGACCACACCAGTGACCTCCCGCCATTTGGCCCAGGCAGCGTTTATACGGGCATGGATGTCGTGGTCGATGCCTCCAGACTCATGCATAACGGCTCCAAGGTACCTGAACTTCTCCGACTTAACGGCTGGCTCAGGCCCGATATGGATGGTGCTCGAGTTCTGGCTCCCACAAGCCATATATAGTATATATATATATATATATATATATATATATATATATATATATATATATATATATATATATATATATATATATATATATATATATATATATATATATATATATATATATATATATATATATATATATATATATTGATGTATCTGTTTGTGTTACATCAATTTTAGGAAAAAACAGAAGCCCTAGGACCACTTTGTTGTGTCTGTCTCCCTGCGACTATGTCAAGACCAATTTTAGGGTTCCATACCTCTGAATGAAAAACGGAACCCTTATAGGATCACTTTGTCGTTCGTATATTTCTCTGTCTGTCCGTACGTCTGTATTTTTGTAGTTCATTTCATACAAAATGAGTGGATATGACAGTAAATTTAAGTTTGTCAATTTTTATGTAGTAATCGACTCAGCGGAATACCTACATGTCATGAAATTAGTACGGAATCCTCGTTGCGCGAGTACTGCTCGCACTTGACCGATATTTTCCTCAAAATATCGTGTACAAATAAATCTAAATGTGTCTAGTTAATTTCATATAAAAACTTGCATATGACCACAAACTTTAAGTTTGTTTATTTTTATAATTTGCTTTTTCCGCTGATCTACTCTTGGTACAGAACTGTCGGTGTGTGTGTACTACTAAACCGATATTTTTATGTATATATATAGTTATTTAGTATTATTGAGTTAATTTATTATATTATTTCTCTTAGTATATCTGTGGTAATTAGTGTTTCTGATTTCTCGACCCTTTTTGTTTCTTGAGGCACGAGAAGTCTCAAGTTTTTCGATTATCTCGAGAAAATTTACGCTCAAATTTTAGACTTTTACAAAGTACTATTATGAATAAGACCAACTTAAGTAAGAGAGCTTATTTTTAAAAATTAAGAAAAATAATAGATTAAGCAAATTGAAAAACTTAATTTTTATATAGTTAGTATTTTTAAAATATTATTTAAGTTATTTCACTGCGACTGGTTTTGTATACTGAAATTTCAGCTATCTGAACGGCCATTTGTATTTGCACTCCAAAAATTTACTTTTAAGTTTGAGGTCCTTCATATTAGTTTACGATTACGAGAACTAGGATTTGACTTTGTATATAATATATTAAGAAGATTCAACAGTTAGATGGGAATTAAGTCTTATTAACGAACTGCTTAGGTTTACCAAGAGTTCCTTTGTACGAGGCTGAAATAGTACGAGAAGTTTATACCTGTTATCAGTGAAATCTCTCTATAGTTTGCTAAACGATCTCGGCCTGTCTAGAACTATCATCAATTAATTTCTAGAACATACTACTAAGGTGGCACTAGAAGAATCATTTCGAATTTGATTAGGTAAAGAGCTTGGACACTAGAAGTTAGCGTTAATGCGCATTTCAAACGGGCTCCGTACACATACACCTGGGTCGCCAGTCCCAGACACT
Source organism: Dione juno (assembly GCA_037127375.1). NCBI lineage: Eukaryota > Metazoa > Arthropoda > Insecta > Lepidoptera > Nymphalidae > Dione > Dione juno. The sequence continues at coordinate 1,657,882 of JAXRJS010000014.1, forward strand.
GCGCTTAGCCCCCGGCACTCACACGTTAAACCCATGGACTGCTAAGGAGTTTTTCTCTTACTCTTCGGTTTATGTGATCAGTTTTGTTTCATTGCAGCGTTGAAAAATTATTCTATATGCGTTGTTGCAAGTTATAAGGTTGTGTAGATATCAGATATTGAACTAGACATCAAGTTCTCGTAATCTTGCTAAGTGTGAAGTGAAGTGAGGTGAAGTGAAGTGAAGTGAAGTGATCCAGAAATTGTTTGTTTGACAATAGCACAATATATATTTAGGATTCAGAAGCGGGTTTATTTTAAAAAAACAACAATCAGGCAATAATTAACATTTATGTGATAATTTTTATACAAAATATCAACGACTTTAACCAACGGGAAGGGTTGCTATTAAGTCAATAATACCTAAGCCCTATGTGTTACTTAAAAATAAATGTTAGTAAGTAGCTCGTACACGATAACCATCGATTTGACAGTACGTGGCATAAAGCGATATCATATCTGATATTAATATAACAATATTGGTTTATGTTAAGCTCCTCTTTACATGTTTATTAGCTTTTCAGGCTAGTGTCATTAGCGGTATTATATGAATTGAAAAGTATAAATTAAGTTTTCTTATCATAATAGATTATCTATTTGTAAATGGCAATATTACTCATAGATTATTATATAGGTGTGCCATTTAAAAAAAATCTATATAAGGAAAATGTTAGTTAAACAGCAATTGTTTTATATCACTTTGATATTATAAGTAATTTTCATATTAAACCAATTTTTTTTCTTTATTCTAGGCATTGGGCAACATGTACTTCGCGCATTCCACACTAACTGATCTCAAAATATGGGACTTTGAATTAAAATCGTATGTAGAAGTTGTAGGCAAGGAGATAAACAGTGGCAATATAGAAAAAGTCACTACTAAGGAGAAGGCGAAGTTTCCACAGCATTTCTTCCCCGAGGTAAGTTGGTAGGTAAAAGATTATATCAAAGGTATTCCAAGTGAGAAATGCTGTTTCAATAAATTTATATTTAATGTTAGGTAAATTGCGTAAATCAGTCTAGTCTAGAATAATTGAAAATGAATGTTTAACATGTTATTAATTAACCAAATCAGTCAATTTTCAGTGTAAATGGTCACGCAAGGGATTTCTGCGCACTCGCTGGACAATACGCGGCACTTCCGTCGAGTTCATCAATATACATTTGTTTCATGATGCTTCCAATTTACTTGCTATGGAGCCTTTTCCTTCAGTAAGTATAATATTCATTAGAATTATTGCCAGAGACCATAGGTATAAATGTTTAAGTTTCTCGGCTTTTATTTGTCCAAATATTTGATAAATGTATATATGTATATTAATATAATCAGTTATCAATAAAGATATGCATATAAAACTAATAAAGTTATAAAAACGTATATTCAAAAATAATCGAAATAGCTAACTTAACGCTACGCATTCCAATACACAAAACAAAAATATATCAGTCTTTTACAGTATAAACGATTAAATTGTGGAACAACTTACCTACAAGTATTCGTAAGGCAAAGTCATTATTTTCATTTAAAAAGGCCGTAAAACGTCAGTTAGTTCAATTGTCGACTAGTTCTTGAATTATTTTTTTACGTAGTATCAATGTATGTATGTTTGTATGTATGTATGTATGTATATGTCTATATATCTATGCATGTTTATATATTGGGTACTATATTATTATATAATTCGTTTTTGTCTACTTATAATAGTTCTTTCTATTTATACCTACCTTTTTATAATTTGAAGTGTTGCTTTAAGATCGCCTTTTGTACATTGTTTTTCACTTTTGTCTGTTTATATTTATATTTTGTACAAATAAAGAAATAAATTAAAATAGCTACCTTCAGTTAACGTGGCGCAGAGGCACAGCGTCTGTCTGTAAACACGACGGTTTGAGGGTTCGATGCCCACTCAGGGAGAATGAATTATTTTCATTTTCCTGGCAACTAGGCAAATCGCGGCGTTAAGTTCCGCCACTCAACACGCAATGACTCACAAGGCGGAAAGTGGCAAACGGAGTGTCTTAACACTAGATTTCTTCTGCCTACAGTTTCCTCCGCCTACCTTCCTATGTGCGTGCGGGTTACAGCGTGAAGTTTAAACGAAATAAAAATAATTAGTGCATTTCGCTCAAAATAAAAAAAAAATTATATATCACTTCGTTAAGGTCACGTTGTATGGAAATTATACGAAGGAAATTGTACGGCAAATAAGAGATAACATTACACAATAGGAGAATGTATGTTAAAAAGAGATCCAGTTAAAATACAGCAATCTTTTCTCTCTTTCTTATCTAGGTCTACTGTCGTAGTCGTCGTCGAGCGTTGCGACACACGCTCCGCCATCTCCATTCGGATGTGAACGCGGCCCCGTACTTTATTTTTGGAGATTTTAACTTTAGGACTGACACCGGGGGTGTTGTTAAGGTATGATATTATATTTTTGTATATATATATATATATATATATATATATATATATATATATATATATATATATATATATATTACTTAGGACTTTAAAGTGACTGACTACTGACGGATACTAAGGTAAACGGTCCAAACTAGGATCTTGAAATTTTTCAGATAGTTTTTTATAAGTAAAAACTATAACAGTAAACAGGATATTTAGTAGATATTTCAAGTACTATTTTTTTCCCTTCGATAGGAGTATGCGGGTTGAAATTTTAATATCATCTAGGACCCCTCCTTTAGGGGTTTAATATGGAATAGAATGGATTATAGTCGTTTTTTATGACAAAATACCTTATGAGATATCCGCTTGCGGAATATTTGTATGAAATTCTGGTTAAATGTTTCAGCGTAGAATCTGAAGCTTCGGATAGCAATGCCTTAGGCAACACCTGTGCGCAATAATTCTTAAAGTTATTTTTAGGTGTTATTTAATTATTAGCTATTTGAGATTAAACTCAATTCCATCTAATTTAATAAGCACTTAAATCTTCTAATTAGAAATCAATTATTGTATTATTTTTAAAATTGTTATTCCAGACTAAGGAAATAAAAATATTTTAGACAGTAGTATAATATATCGACTCCTAACCGCCGTCGTAGCTCGCTAAGACCGTATGGCTTAATTAGCGGGCGCTTGGACGGTATACATAAATGAGGTTCGAGTCCCGCTACATTAAAATTTGTATACGTTTTCATGAATATGTTATTTTTCTTTTGTCAATATTAAACCAGTAAATATTTAAGCATTTATTAATACATTTTGTAGAATAAATGAACATTATACAATAATTCATTAACATAGCTTAAATAAAAAATAAATGTTTTTAGAAAGTGACAGAAGAACTGACAGCGTGTCGCCTACAAAATGGCGCCAACGTAGACACGTCTAAACTACAGTACCGGTCAAAGTCGGACGACCGCGTAGTACTTACTATCGGCAAGAAGGAGTTCGCGCATGTAGACCATCAGAAGATATTTAGAGAGCCTTGGGTGAGTCATACACATTTCAAAACACCGTTAGCCTGAACTAGTATCACAAGTCTGGGAACTCTTTCTTACACTTTGTGGTTCTCGTTTCTTTTCTTTATTTACTAAAGAAAGTGTTGCCTTATGTTTTAATTTTGCCTGGATTCGCTCAACATTGATTATTTGGTCCCTATTGCTTATAAAGAATAAATTATGAGTCTTTTAAAATATGAGAAAAAAAACAAAAGGTACCCTGAGTGAGAAATTATATACTACGGTAGACTGGAAATGATTTCAGTAAATAATATAAACTTCAATGTTCATATATGTATAAACTTCAAATCTTGTTTTTTATGCTAGAAACCTTTTATAGAACATAGTATTCATCTGTCTGTCTCTATTTTATATTTTTAAAAGGTTATCCTTGCTCACATTTATGTAGTACATATAACAATATCTGTCTATAATATAATAATACAGTATAAACTGATTGTTTGTACGTGCAATGATGCCATTGCAACCACTGATGACTTAGTTAGCTATTACGCCTGGGACGCCTGCCTTTATTTTGATGGATAGAACACCTGATGAAATGAGGGAAAGGTCTAATTGGAAAAAAAATATATATTAAAACAGCCAAAAATCTAAAGTTCTTGAACTTATCGTTTGGGAATACGATAAAAGAGATACTAAATTCATGAGTCGCAAAGTTTACACGGCCGAAGCGAGCATCTTAGCTATATTTTTAGCATTGGTCTACTTGATAGTAGACTAATGTAACAAATATGGAGGTAATGATACTTATAAGTTATATTCTTCTTCTTCTTCCGTGCCTTTTCCCTTTATTTGGGGTCGGCCCTCCTTCTATTCCGGCGCCAAGTGAGACGATCTTGGGTTGTCCCTACATGTAGGTTTGCTCCCGCCAAATCTTTGGCAACAGTTGTCCACCACGTGGACTGTGGACTGTGGACTTATAAGTTATATTATAACAATGAACTAACATTTCAGCTACAAAAATTCGATCGTGAACTAGAAGCACTAAGATCTCATCTGTACGAGTTTCCTGTTAAATTTCCTCCTACATATCCATTCGAGGAGGATGTTCATCTGCCCACACATTATATGAAAACCAGGTATGTTTTAGAACTATTATTTTTCTAGCTTCACACTGTATCTAACGCAAGCGTTTATATATATATATATATATATATATATATATATATATATATATATATATATATATATATATATATATATATATATATATATATATATACATATATATATATATATATATATATATATATATATATATATATATATATATATATATATATATATATATATATATATATATATATATATATGTATATAAATTTTAAAACTTTTTGTCTGGCTTTCTTACTTTCCAATTGTCTGGGCTAGTCTCCGCCGCAGCTGACCCGATTTCAATGGAACTTTCACTGGAAGGTAGACAACGTTTAGAATTATTTATCCTGGATATATATATATATATATATATATATATATATATATATATATATATATATATATATATATATATATATATATATATATATATATATATATATATATATGTATATAAATTTTAAAACTTTTTGTCTGGCTTTCTTACTTTCCAATTGTCTGGGCTAGTCTCCGCCGCAGCTGACCCGATTTCAATGGAACTTTCACTGGAAGGTAGACAACGTTTAGAACTATTTATCCTGGAATTCCCACGGGTTCGTAATTTATCGCTTGGCGAGTACTCAGTATTCGCCCCAGATAAACTATAATTAGAGAACCAAAAACGTTATTATTAATTTTATCTCACGGTACGTACCTATATTAATTCAGTATTCGGCCACTTAGTATATAGGAATAGGTAGGTATGCACTATTTGGCTGAATTTATCGTATTCGGCCGTATATCGGATAGCCTACATAATACGTATATGCGTTGCCAGATGCCCAGCGTGGTGCGACAGAGTGCTGCTCTCGCAGTCAGCGAGGCTGCTGATACAACAAGGTGACGCTAGAAGCGGAGAGAATAGACACTTGCATAGCTCCAAGTATGTATTTGTTTTATGTATTATCATAAACATATTATATTAAAAGGTATGAGCTTTCAAATACGGCAGCGCCCTATATTTTAGAATGATTACTTTTCTAACAAACGTTTTAAATTCATATTATTTTTATTGGAACCGAATTTGCAATTATCTTTTGTACAGTTAGATATCTTATTGTTCTTAGATATCTTGTTTTTTTTAAATATCAATGTTACGATTTTATTATTAAATACAATAGTAGCTATCCTGAATAAATTTCGAAGGATATTATTTTCACAAATTTTTATAATTTAAATATTCCAGATTATTCCAACAGGTTTTGCTACTTATTAGTTTTCGTTACTTTAAAAGTAAAACAAAAGTTGAGATTTTTTAAATAATCCCCTTACTAAAGACAACTGATGGGCAAATTATGATTATAAAATTATATATAACACAAAGCTTCTTACGCTTGGTATGGATGTAGCAGTATATGTATATAATTTTTTTGTACAGAAAATCAGTGGGAGATTCTGACAGCGGAAGTGGAAGAGTGTCTTCTTCAGACAGCAGTCCAGCTCGATCAGCTTCACCCGCACGGTCTCATACTAATGTATGTATTTATATATTTAGCTTCACGCTGTATCCCGCTCATAGATAAAGAATAAGCAGAGTGAACTTAGTGTCAAGACATTCCGCTTTTCTCGTACCGCTCGAATTAGATATTGCATGTTGATGTTCGTAACTATACGCATAGAACCGCGTATTACCTATATAGAACTGATACATTGAAAATAATTTTATAATAAATTCCACAAGATGTAATCGAACACACAACCATCGTGTTTACATTTAGGCACTGTCATGTGTTTACTTAGACATATCTCGAATGCGAATTATTAGACATTTCAATGAAATTATTTCTAAAAAAACAAGCCAAATTCTGATGTGTTTATAATTTTTTTTAGCTTCACGCTTTATTTATATTTGCATCTACCCTGTACTATGCTGGATATTGCAGGGTAGGCAGAGAAAACGTCTCCGTCTTCCACTTACCTCCCAAATTCGAACCATTGCTTGTTAAGTGGCGGCATTTAACGCCGCACTTTATTATATTAGAGCGGCGAAATAAAAAAAAAAACAATTTATTTACAGTCACTAATATTTTTAAATATTAATACTTTTTTCTATTCCTTTTAAATAGATGAGTCCAAATAAAACTTTAGAAAAGAAAAGCAGTATGGCGGAACTGGACGCTTTAAGCGTCCCAGGAATACACGTCAGTAGAAAGAGTATTGCTGACCCTACGAGCTTACAGCATGCTATTAATTCAAGGTGAGGATAAATTAAAAAAATATTTATATATGTATATAAAATAATAAATAACTAATAATTATAATATTATTTGTTTATAATAGATAAATGTGTGTATATATCTAGGTGTATGTCTAGGTGTCAGTCTTGGATATCAATAACCCAACTGGCCAAGTAAATGTATAAGTTTTGTATATATGTATAAATCTCTTCCATCACTGAGTCTGAAAAACAACGGACAGCCAAAACAACTGACCGTAGTCTGTCAGTCAGTCATAAGTTAAAGGAAGAATTTGATTTATATTGATATACCACATTTTAGTCTTAGGTAGCTTGGGAGCACTTTATGTTTTAAAGTCGTGGGCTACAATTTGTAGATAATATATTATAAACCCTAATTCCTTGTAAATTAGAACCTAACCATGCTATGATGTCCTAATAATAATTAAAAAAAACACTAATTCAGTATAAACTAGTATAAACATTTTACAGGTTTAAAGGGAAATTTTTTGGATACAAAAAGCAGTAAGTGGTTGGTTGTTGTGACCCTTGATTTGCCCGGAAGTGATATAAAAAATCTCTGTGTTTTTATTCTATATTTTGCTACCACAGATTATATAAAATTAAATAAATATGAGAAACATTTTGTTTTCATTTTTTGGAATGTCGATGTTGTTCTGTGTCAAAATAAAATATATTTTTTCAGTTAATTAAGAAAATAGATAAAAGTGAATTTGTGTGAAGCCATGTTATATATATATATATATATATATATATATATATATATATATATATATATATATATATATATATATATATAAACATATATAATATATATATATATATATATATATATATATATATATATATATATATATATATATATATATATATAAACATGACATTTAATTGCATTGATAAGTGTTATAATTCACTTTTTACCTTCTGAAGCAGAATAATATTGTAAACGTCGGCCTTGATTGCTTTTTTAAACTGTAATGTATGTCGGAGCATCAATGTGTCTTATTTCCATGTACAACTGTCATAAATGTGATATCATGTTTAAAATAAATAACTTTACTCCATAATTTACTAAATTTATAGTAAATGTTATTTTTTTCAGAGTTTCAGATTCTGAAGTGTCACCAGGTCGTCGTAAGCTCGTTAGGAATCAATCTGAAGGATCTCCCAAGGGTGGTGAAGCCTCTGCTGAATTACGAAGGCTGGTAGATGTTCCTATGCGTCGTAGAAGCGAATATGGTGTTATAGGTGACGCGGCTTGTATGGGAGATCACAAGGTAATTTACCAAAAATTACCATTTTCTACCGATTACTATCAGTGCATGTCGAATATTACTTGTTAAAATTTCTACCATTTTCTACCAAAAACTACCATTCAATTTTAAAGTTATTTACGCAGTAGATATAATTATTATGGTAATGTTTTAACTACGCTGTACATGCTTAGTTGATTTCTAAGTTTAATTAACACATTTATTACGAACACATTCTTCTACCAATCGAGGATAAATTTTTCTCCACAGCCGATTTATCTCCGTGTGATGCTGCAGAGCGACCGAGGTATCGTACAATGTTGTGAAAGTGTTCCTTGTGCCTTGTGTTCCACCGCAACTAGATTTTACCCACAAACATTGCCCCGCCTACCGACAGACCCGGACTTGTATACGAAAAAGTTTAAATTCACAGAATATTCTTCGAGCCACCCCGATAAATTACTATCCGATGACCAAAGACTGAGACGCACTAGAACTGGCTCTTTAAATGATATAATGTCTGGCATTCCATTCGTAGAAATCACTAGCGCTGACTATTCGAGTTGTGACGGAATATTCGTTAACGATATTGACACATCACTACTCAGTCCTACGCAATGCCTCGATCCCTACACACCCGAAAGTGTAGAATCTCACTCGCCTATTGCTGAAATATTGAATGATTCAGACGATTTCATCGAAATAATCGAGTCCTCCCTAAATATCGATATCAATAAATTAACAAGAGACAGAAGCGTATCACCGTCCCAATTGAAATCTCGACTCGATATGCTTTTAAGTGGAAAAAATAAAGTGAAAGTTAAAAAAGTGCCTGAATTACAAAGATTGAATAGTAGAGAGTCTTGCAAGTCGGATGGTGCCAAGAGTGGTTTGTGTTGTTTCGCGTTGAAATGTTACGGGTTCTGTAGGCGGAAGGCGCGAAAAGTGAACTGTGAATGTAGTAGCTTGAATTGTTGCACTTCATAATGTTTGGACTTATGTGACGCTACCTTCGGCTTTTACTAGAAAAAAAATTGACTCTCGAAATTCGAATTTCACAATTAGATTATCGTTACCGCAATCATCGATAGATTTATCATTTTTTTTGTAATTGCGGTAAAATTTGAATTTCGAACTACTTAATTTTTATCTTATTATTTTTTTATATTGTTTTTAGTTCCAAAGCGTAAGCTTGCATTGTATTTTTTGTAGCACTTATTATTATTCAGTCCACCAAAATGGTTCGTACGATACGGTCGTGTATTGTGTTTTATTTTGACGCTTACTTAATGTATGACGCATGAATGTTAACTAGAGTATTAATTACATTTAAGCATGCAATATTATACAAATGTAGGTTATTTGAATAGTTTATATAGGCTTTCTCTCCTATATATATTCATTTTGACTAGTCGAAAGCCGGCTGTAACCGACTTTTAACCAACTAATGCAATCGAAGTACATAATAGGTTTAAGCATAGTACTCTGTTATATATATATATATATATATATATATATATATATATATATATATATATATATATATATATATATATATATATATATATATATATATGTATATATATGATGTAACGTCTAAAAGTGAAATTGTACCAAATGGTCTTAAAATCTAGTCTTCATCTGCTCAAGAGAATCTTGAATATAGCTGTCCTTTTCTAGCACTAGTTATATTGAAGTGTGTGAAAGTGACAGAATTATAAACCAATAATACTAGCCAATACTATTTGGAGTTAATACTTAAATGGCAATAGATACTTTATTTCACACACAATAAAAACACACATTAAAATGATAATAAATTAGTTTTTGAATGCATTTTTTATAATATAAAAGCTTCGTTTTAATTTTAAGACTGCTATTTTATTGTCATTTTTATTTAATTAATTATACACATTGAAATGAAACTAATAATGTTAAAACTAGCATTTATAAAATGTATGTATGAAAACAAAATTGAAAATTGAATATATAATAAATATATATAAATATTGTGACTTAAATTACTTAATTAGTGTAAAATGACAATTGACACATTTGTATATTTTTTTAATGTCTTTTTTTACACATTATTATTATTATTATTATTCTTACTTTTGAAGGAATTTTAAAAAGCTTTAATATTATTAGTTATTTTTCTTAATTTTTTACAGCACACAAATTTTCTGTAATGAAATTAAATGTTATGTTGACTCACTTAAAAATAAACATTCCTCATTGGACAGCTATTTTTTAGTGTACTTTTTATTGTTATCTACCTTAATAAGGAACCCCTATTTCATTATATATATTTAACTTTGCATTTTTTTATTTTTGTTTTGTTTAGTATATTAAACAAACAAGGTTAGATTTTTTAACAAATTCTTGGAGTTTTTATGAAATACCTGAAATCTTTTTTATTATTATATGTAAATAGTATTATTTGTAGTAATATTGCTTATTGTGTCGCATTTAGCTATCACATTAGTTCCAGATTTCACTATTGATGCTTTGCTTGTAAGTATTTTTTGTTTTAATTTTTTGTACACTTAGCTTTTGTGTGCTCTAAAGTTAATTAGAAAAATATTTTATGGTAATCGGATACTGAACTAGAATCGATACAAATAAAAGCGTAACGCTATTTTAATCGTTAAATCGATTATTATTAAAAAATTATGTACTGTAATTTTTCATAACTGTAAAGTTATTCCTTAATTTCATTCTTAATAATCCATATTATTTGGAAAGTTTTTGTTATGTACTTAGTGAGTAATGAATAAACCAGTCTGCGTTGAGCTGTCGTGTCTCATTGACGTGTCCCTATACTTAACACTGGCGACGAGAATCTGTAACTTACGCGTGTGATTATAATTTTAATAAAAATGCCTATTGGACATGTTGAACCCTATAATTTAGGAAGTGGCAATTGGGACGCTTATGTTCGACGAGTAAATCAATTTATTACGTTGAACAATATAGATATAACTTTGAAGGTAGCTACGTTAGTGACGGTAGTAGGCGCGGAATGCTACGATTTAATGTGCGACTTGTGCGCTCCTAGCATTCCAGAATTAAAATCGTACAATGGCCTTGTAAAACTAGTAAAGGAACATTTGGAACCAGATCGCTCAGAGATAGCGGAAAGACACGTTTTTCGTCAACGTGTTCAACGTCAGGGGGAAGTATTCGCGAGTGCCTACAACCATTGAAACATTTAGCGAAAACTTGCATTTCGGCGCCTGTTTAGAGGTGTGTTTGCGAGACCAGTTTGTTTCTGGGCTTTTCGATGAGGATATGAGTGAGTGTTAAGTATAGGGACACGTCAATTTTACACGACAGCTCAACGCAGACTGATTTATTCATTACTCACTAAGTACATAACAGTTTTCATAAAATATGTTAAGAAAAATTACTAAACGTTTTAACATAGAGTGAATAAAAATGTATATTTTTTACTATCGTACTACAATAATGGTCTTTAATATACAATATTTCAGGTAATTTCCGCCATGAGTTCCATTCCGAAACATCTCCTAAACACGTGACAACGGATGAATCCGAACCGGAAGGGGAAGCCCCGAATACACGCTTCATACATTTTAACGCATCTCCATACAATAATATATTTAAAGAAACTGACATATAAATAACAAAATTTAATAATATTTAAATTTTATCTTCGTAATAATTTTTTCTTTGAAATAAATGGCACATTTTAACAGATAAATTATTATGGTTCCTTAAAAAAAACTAAATCTTTCTCTTACCATAGGAAAAATAATTATATTATTTTGACGAGTAAAATTAAAGGACATGTACTTATTACAGTACTTAAATATTAATCTTATATTTCATGTTCATACTTAATATCTAGTCAAGTTAAAAGTTTAAAAACACATTTTAACCGCTTCTAGTCTCTGTAGCATAACTTCGAACTTAATAGTATCTAATATAATTACTATAAAAAAAACTACTTACTACTAAATAAATATGAAAGTTGCGACGACAATTTTCATCTATTTAAACGATTAATTTTATTTTAATAAAATCATATAAAGAAGTAAAATTGACATCTCGATTAGTCAATATTTAATAGCCATCCATGTTTGTTTTATCTCGACCTTTAAGCTAATGGTCTTTTTTAATACATATACACGGCAAAGCATTAGATTGTTGTCATTTTCGGCCCAACCTACACCAAAACAGAAACAAAACGGTGTTATTATTAAAGGGTACTTTAAATTCAATTTTCTAGTTTTGTATCTAAAAAAGAAACGTAACGCTTTGTACGAAAATCCCTCCTGTATGTTTTAAATTTATATACGATAATTATAGCCATTACGGCTTTATTTTTACTGTCACCTTTAGCTGTCAATTATAATTCAAATTATTTATTATTAAAATAGGTGAAAATTGGATTTTTAATAATAACATAAGTGTTTGTCTCCGTCTAACTTTATTCTCGTTTAAGCTTAATATTACACTTATAATGAAATTTTGCCCTTAATAAAAATAAATTGAATTATTATCTCTAATATCGTTTCATCAAATTAAAATGTTATTGCATATAATAAGTAACTTATTTTAAAAATTATTTTGCCTTTTTTTTATTATACGTATCATATAACAGTTACTTAAATATATAAAGTATGTAAGCTAAAGCGGATATTATATTTAATTGAAATATCTGTCTGTTTCACCTTCTATTTTCACATTCTTCTAAGGATTTTAATCTCTCTTTGAGATATATTTTAGACAAAAATAACGAATTTAGTGCAATATAATTATAATATATAATTCTTGTGGAAAATTTTGCCAGTGTTAATAACACAGGGTTAATAAATATTAATTTTTAATAATAAATTTAAAATATTCCGTTAAAACCACAGATAACAAAATTATAAATAAAGAATATTACTATAGATATAATAATACTCAAAATAATTTATTTTCTGAATCTACCTGTCTACTATTGAAATAGTTTACCTTTTTGGGTAATTTTGGAATGGAAATTAACTTAAATAACCTTGAGTTCCTAAATTATATTACATAGTTATATAGATCAATTGACTTTTTTTTAATTTACAAGAATAAATCAAATATTATCAAATTTTTAAATGACAATCATTAAACTATTGTTATACTTATAGTTTTGTCTAGTTTATATGTGTTGTTAAGTAGAAAATATTAATTATTAAGGTACTTAAAATTATTAAAAATAATATTAATAAAATATTAATTATTAAGGTACTTAAAATTATTAAAATTTTAATAATCACACTTATAAACATGTCATATCATTCAAAAATAATAATAAAAAAACAAATAATTGTCTAAAATAATAATCATTGTAGCATTAGGTTTTGAAATTTCTCAGTGATTGTACTTAAATTAGAATGTAATATTAAATAACTCAAGTGGTTTTTTTTTTTAAATTTAAAAGCTATTAGTTTTTAATTTTTACACACACATCCATATATATATATATGTATATTTTATTATATTTTTATTTTTGGTTAAATTCACTGTTTTCATTACAAAAACAAATAATAATAAATTTTATATTAATTTATTCAATAAATTAATTTATTTTTAATGCCAATCAATCTTGATAGATCTTTAAAACAAGTAAGTTATAGAAGTTAAGTAAGTAGGTAGGTAGGTAGGTAGTTAAGTTAAAGATAAAGTAATTATGAATCTTTTTAATTGTTTCTATGTCAAATCAATTTTAGAACATCTCTTCATATATTTTATATAGAATTATCGATTTTCTATTTTTTGCTTGTAGCCTTCAACATTAACATCTTGTAAATGACTAAAGAATATGTTACTTCACTAATAATGTTACTATATGATCAATAGTTTTTTTAATATTTATAATATAACGGTGCGCCATTTTATATTGAGTCCCGTATTTTAGATACTTACTAGAATTGTTGTGTTTTTGCGTTTAATTTTGAGATGGGTTCTCTCTAGGTCTACTATTAGAGCTGCAGGCTGAAACATTATTTCTAGAGCAGTCTGTATAAGTATTTAAGAAAAAAAAATTAAGTCGTACTACCCGTGCGTCTCTCTATTAAGATATATACAAGATTATAAATATTCATTAAGATATTTAGTACTCATAATTAAAGAACGTTTTCTTTTATTAGTTCAATCAATTATTAACTACTTCTAAATATCATAACTACAAATATAAAATATATTAAATAAATTAATAATTAATATTAAACTTAGTCGCTAAAATTTAGTACTTTACTTTTCAATATTGGTTATAGTTTATAGTTCTTAGAAATTAAAAAAAAAAATAGAAAAATATTTTTCTGCTACTATAATTAAGTAAAAGCCGTTATGAATTGAATATACATAAAATTTAGACTGTTAGTCCAATATGTCATTCCAAGTCAAAATAGTGTGTGTGCAATTTAGAAATGTTAGCATATTAAAATTTATAATAAATACTAAATATCGTATATTGTCAGAGTAGTCTTACTAACTTTTTAATCTTAAATGGTTTTATGATCGTACATACAATATACAAATATAACGAAGTCTATAGCTCGTTGTTTTACTCCAGGGCCCCCGACCTCACAGGGGACTCAAATTCCTATATGCTAAGGAGCCCAATATGGTTCGTCTACTGATGACCTTTCGCAGTCTTGAGTGAAATTAAATAAAAATAAGCTATACATAAACGTTATCATTATAACTTTAAAATACATTTATTTGATACAATTCTACGTCCCATTTCATTAATTTTTATCATAAAAGCATTTATGTAAATAACAATAGTAGTTCAATTGTTTAATTTAGTTATATATTTATATGAAAAGGTTAATTTTGGTTTAAATTTTATAGGTAACTGGTTTTGATCGCATTTATTATGTAAGTTTAGTAAGTAAGTATTGCTTGTCTGTGAAGAAAGATTTTTATAAATATTGTTCATCTTATTTACTTAAAATCGTCTTAGTATTATTGAAATTTCAATTTTTAAATAAATATGAAAATGCGATTTTTTTTATTATCATTAAATTAGATACATCCAAAATTAAAACCATTATAAAAAAAGCATTTCAATCTAAAATCATAAAAATAATCTAGATGGATGTATATAAAATAATTTCTACGTGTATGTGGTTCCTATAAAATATGGTATATATATATATATATACATATATATATATATATATATATATATATATATATATATATATATATATATATATATATATATATATATATATATATATATATATATATATATATATATATATATATATATATATATATATATATAACATGAATCTAGTTGTTGTCAAAATTTTGCTATTTCTATATGCTTAATATGTATTTGGCTTGTATCGATCAATTATTGCATTTAAAAAAAAATCTTTAATTAACAATGAAAACTTATATTGAAGTCTCAATTCTATATTTCACATAATGTATAGAAATAATTTATATTTACATGTACTTTTTGTTTTCATCGTTGCAATTAAGTCACGACATCACGACAGTGTTGCGAGTTTGATTGCTACCCGAGGTACACCCACACCCTATATACATATGTTGATAGAATTTTACTTCATATTTTATATAAGTTACTCTGTTTGCATAATAGCTTTCATATTTGTTTTGTAAGAACCCAATTTCTAGCCAATATTACAATTTGGCTTCACGCTTTATCGCGCTTATAACAGAGCAAGGAGAGCAAGCTTAATGTTAAGATTTTCCATATTCCGATTTCCAACTTCGAGAAATTGCTTGTTGAGTGGCGGAATTCTACACCAAAATTATTAATTTCCTCGAGATAAATAACTCATTTACTTCGCCATGTTACCTCAAGTTCCAAATTGATACGAAAAATCATAAACATATATTTCTCTAAAGTCTTTGGTTTAGTTGAAACTTGTTTGTTAATTTTATAGATAATAAAATAAAGTAGTTATAAGCATATTAAGTTATTATAATACTCATTAGTGGTTATTTCTTCTATATTTTAAAGAAATCTTAAAATTTATCGGTGTCTAGTCATTCTATTGTATAGTTATTGTAATTGATGTGAAAATATAGATATGTTACAAATTTTAGTTTTATTTTTACCTTTAGAATAAATACAGCTTTAGGCTGTAAACCGTGAAGCTGGTGCCTACTCTGCTTCAAATGAATAAAGATAAGCTAGATGCTATTAGAGTCATTGCATGATAAACTTAAGTATTGGAATTTCTTCGCAATTTTTCTTTCCAGAGCAGGATAATAGTACTTAACTAATATTAAAACTTAATATTAAAAGTTATAATCTATTTTTCTCTTTCGTCTACTTATGAAGGTTCATGTTGAGGTTGTAAAACCTAAAGTGCCATATTTTTAATCATGTCAGGGAAATTAAGCTGATGCATTTATAATTATTTCGCCATGTGAGAATTGAATCTGTTGCCAGCAAGTTTTCAGTATATCGCTGCCCCAATATGCCAGCATTACATTATAAAAATGTTTATACATTTAAATAAAACAAAATTTATAACGAACAAGATTTATTATAAAATATTCTATCAAAACACTTAGATTTCTTATTTTACATATATTAATTTGTACATATTCACTTTATACATATATAGTATGTTTACATTCTAAATTGTAATATATTTGACTAATTATGATTAGGTGAACTGATGAAGTGGATGATATAACTCCAGTTGAATATGGACCTCCTTTACATGCATTCTATTATTGTCGAGATATTTATTCCCCCATACAATCTCCTTGGTGTATTTTCCGTACAACATGATATTGGCAAGGTAAATTTTGCTCAACTGGCTGAATAGGCCATTACCAGAACAGAACAGTACAGTATAATATAATGAGTACAGAATATTACTTTAAATATATTTTGTTAAAAAGTGTTAAATATTTTATTTACTAATAAGTAAAATGAGTATAATTCTTATCAGTCTTAGAAGTTCCACTATACAATACAGTATATATATTTTAAGTTTCAGTTTATACAGGATATAGCAGAGTAGGTAAAGGGAATTTTGTGAGAACTTATTCTACCATCTTAAGTTTCCTTACTATTCTGATATGAACAGACTTGAAATTTAAACATAAAGAGCATGTAACTTGTATTAAGCCATATTTCATCTTGATAAACTCTTTGTCATTTTGATTGTCAGTCAAAGAAATAGTAATTAACTAAATAAAAAGTTAATTAATATTTAGTTAAAAGTTAATTAATTATTGATGATTATTGTCATAAATTGTCATTTCATAATGTATATTTTAATAGCATAATTTTAATTTTTTATAATACTGTTTTTATTTAGTCTTTTTGAGTAATCAATATAAAAAATGTCAGTGCCATCGTTCCAGTAAAACAAACAATAGTCTAAACACTATTTAAATTTAAACGAATACAATCAAGCCTACACAGAATTAGGCTGAAACGGTATGCATTGATAAATATTATCACAATTAAAAAAAAATTGTAATATAATCTATATTGTCAATGTGCACTTATATATTTCTTAAATATAAAATTCAAAAATATAACTATATTATATCGTACAATGTAAAAAACAAATAATAAATATATAAACTACCATTCCCTAAGCTAATCATCAGAGCCATTACAAAAACAGTCTCCACAATCTACATCACAGTTATCATTGCGTCCGCTGCTATCAACAATATTGTCATTAGAAGAATCCTCACAGCAAGTTTGTATACAACTAGCTATACTTTCAAAACATGAATTTGAAAACTCCAAAAAGCAACATGGATCTGGACAGCAACAAGTTTCTATAACGCTTTCAACATCTTCCGCGTTATCGTCTTCTTTTTTCTTGTTTTTAGCATTTTCGTTATCATCTCTAAGAGTTGCTTCGTCTATGTTTACTTCATCGTTAGTTGGTACTATATTGTACGTTTCATTTAAACGTGGTTGCGATGTTATGGTCGGCATTTTTCTGTTATTAATTGGTTTAAATAAAGAAATTTAGAATATAATTTTGTAGCACAAGCACTATCTATTTAACAATATTGTGTAAACACAGTATGTATTTAAACATATAAGATAACAAACATGTATTGATAAAACAAATATTACGTTACTTTTGAATAATTCATTTAACATGTTATTATTTACATAAAGGTTATTTTGGTACTTACACAAATATATCATTAGCTAGTAGATTTAGTATATTAGATTTAACAGCACTTTAAACTGAGTGAGTACAGAGTTGATAAGACACTCTAAAGTCTTAACTCTGAACTTTAGAATAAAGTTTGAGACTGTAGCTGTCATTTGTCTATTTCAAATTTATTATTAGTGTTACCAGTGCGGCTTACTTATTTCAAGACCGTTTATTTAGATTGCAATATTTGTGTTGTATTGTTGAGGAAAAAATTCAAAAGTACTTTACTAGTATGTTAATAGTATTTATATTTAGTACTTCTCACTAAATTTCAACGTCAATGGTATTTCATTACTTTTCAATTAGGTCTTAGTTGGCTCTGAAAGTGAATGCTTTAACGAAAATAAAATGTGTTTAGAATAAAAAATTCATTATTGCATATAATAACAGATAAGTCGAGAAAATACAAATAAATAAATTGTATGCTAAAGTCTTATTGTATAGACAAACTTTGATACATAAAGAAATATTTATGAAAAGAAAAAGAAGTGAATAAAGCTTTGTGAAAGTAAATGTTAATTCAAATCTAAATTATAATATACATATATTTTATATAAATTTATTATACATAATGTATAAAACACACACACACACACATATATATATATATATATATATATATATATATATATATATATATATATATATATATATATATATATATACATGCAAAGCGCGCAATGCCTCAAAATGTCAGAAAGCGGGGAACGGAGTGTCTTAACACTAAGTTCCTACGGTGCCCTCTACCTACCTTGCCATGTGCTAGCTTGAAGCTATTATTATTATAAGTATATCAAATAAGTTCTCTTTATAGCTGGCAAGGAATGCACTTTTATTAATTACAAATCACTCAAAACAAAGACAAGCACCAAGTGCATTAGATAAAAATATAAGAATAAAGAGTAAGAACTTAAATTTAATAAATAAAACAATGCAAATAGAAGCAGAAACATTTATTTATTTTTCAGAATAAATTATACACGAGTTTTAATCTTCTCCATAATAAATTACAATTTCTAGATTACTATTAAGTCTAAATTACAAAGAAATATTATTAAATGCTTATTTATTCTGACGTTTATTTTGATCAAATTTAAAATTCTACACAAAGACTTTCCAGGGCACTACACACTATACTATACACATATTGGTACTATTTTTAAATTGATACTTAAAAAGTTATACTAAAATAAAATAAGTGTTAAAAACTTCCATGTATATTAATTTAACACTTGGTTGAAAAATTAACTTGTTTTATTTTTTTAAAAAACTTCATCAGAAATCAGTTTGACAGATTATTTTATAAAAATACTTAATTTTGAAAACTATTAGAAGCCATTTTGTTTTCTGACCAAATAATATCAGAATTGATCAATAACATTAGCTGGAAGTTTTAACAATTGCTTTATCGGAAACCTTGTATATTAGATTAATAATATTATCATATAATAATCAAGTAAATTTCCTCAAAAGATTGATAATTAAATATAGTTTGAAGAATATATGGAAGATCTATGTGGGTAAAATAGTTGGGAGAACATGATTAGATAAATTAAGTTCTAATGTTAATCTAATATTTATTTTATGTCAATATTTTCAGTATTAACTAGAAATAACCAAAGCATACATTTTGTTCATTAAATCCAAAGTAAATTAAAAAGTCACAGTAACATATAACATACACGTTTTGTTTTTGTATATAAAAATAATGGGAAAAATTAAAGTAAAAATTTTATTGTTTTGAAAAATCATAAATGATTAGTTGATCTAAGTATTACTAATACTTACAGCTAGCAACACTGGCATAATATAAATTTATGAGTTTATATTTGTAATGGTAAGGTATTTATTTAGTAAGTGAAGTATAAAATTTTAATTGGTTTCATTATTTTTATAGAATAATTAAGAATATTTTAAAAACCTTTTTGGAAGAAAAGTATATTTTCGTCAAAAGGGAAAATATTGACAAATGCAGAGTAAATAAATATAAAAATGGAATTATTATTAAAATGTATTATTGTTTTTTTCTATTCATGTTATGTGAATACAAGTCTTTTGCAGTCTTTAAGTAATAAGCATTATTGCTTAATAATTTTGTTTTGTATAACAGAGCTCTCATATTAACTTATAAATACATAGACAATTTTATTAAGATAATAAATTGAATAATTATCAATTATTTATCAATACATATTTTTTTTTTATTAAAAAAAAAGTTTCTGTTAGCATTATTTAATAAGAGCCCTTTTGAATACTAATTAATAAAAATTACTACATGTAATTATTAATCTTTTGGTTGTGATGGAGTATCTTCTGCCTTTCTTTTACTACCAGCGTGATGAGTTCTCTTGTCTGGCTTATATTTTTCCCATCGTTTATGATTGAGCGTATCAAAATCGTCACAATATGTTGCAATATCTTTTAAATAAGCCGATAGATGTAACAACTCTCTATCCCTTTCTCTGTTTAAATGCGCTTGCCTAAATGGTCTTATTTTCAAACCACTTTTAGGATTCATGATGAAATTTCTTCTGATATCATCGAACATTATTGTGTTTTTGGAACTGTATTGCGGGAACTTACCCCATATTACGCCGAGAGGTTTTACCTGTAAATTAACAATAATAAAAAAGTGATTTTAGTAATTTAAAAGTGTTAAATTTTATTGCTAGCCATAATAATTAACATTAAATAACATATAACAAGGATAAACAGAGAGAACCTTTTATGACACTTGTATCTTTACATTGCTCTACATTGAATATAATATATAAATTAATAAATGAATTTCAAAGGCAGTTTGCTTTTATAACGAAATATTTCCCTACTAATCAACTAAATTCAGATTTAAAATATTCTTTACTCAAATAAGTATAATATTTGCATAAGCAAGTAGGTATATTTGAATCGTAAATTACCATTAAGCTACTCAGCTAACTGACTAAGCTTTCGATGGCATTGCTGAAAATAGTCTGGAAAAAACTCAGTTACACTTTTCAATATAAAATATAATTTTTTTTTATTAAATATGAGATGGGACAAAATATATATATTCTTTTGGCTTATTATAAAATTATTGAAAAAAATTTTGAAATTGAAAATGATATTTTCATAGTAGTATTTTGATTGCACACTTACATCAATGGTCCCATATTTGGCTGTATGCACAGTGATCATGGCCAGATAGTCCAAATAGAACATAATTTTATAATCAGGATGTGTTGAAACTCCAAGTAATCTCATTTTCTCTTCTATCCACTTCATTCCTGTTGCCGACCAAATAACAATATCGTAGTCTACATATGCAGTTATAAGGAATTCATGAAGAAATGGACGCATTAACTCATATCCTGGAAGTGTTAGTATTTTGAATAAATAAATATAAACTTTATGATTACTTTATTATAAAAATAGCTGCCACAAAATTGAGCAATAAGAAAAAAACACAAATTTTATGTGTTAATTAGATTTTTTCATTATCATTTTAATTAATAAGGTAGCCGTATTATATTTACCAGTTTCTGCTACAGATCTATGGTCGAACAGTGTGTAGTCTATATCTAGAACAAGCAGCTTCTTGTCTGGCCGCGGCTCATTAAAAACATTTATTTTATAATCTTTAACCCGTTTGTTAATTTTTGTTAAATATATCTGTAAGAAAATGTTTTATCTGTGTGTTACTTTTTACATTTAAATTCAATTATTTATAAAGTGTTAAGAAATATAGCAATATATTTCAACAAAGAATGTAGTTTAACTTTACAATGTTTCAGAGATGTTTCATGAAAAGTGCCAATCAATCTAAAAATTGTATATAATTTAAATATATAGTATATAAATTTAGCACTTTTCATAGAATAGTAGTCAGAATAGTCACAAAAAGACTTAAAACCCACTGCAATTGTGACACTACATAATTATGTGGCTATGAATAGTTACTTTAAATATGAAACCAAATATACAAAATAATCTGTACAGTGAAATAAATTTAATGGAATTTGCTATAAGTATTCTGTCCAATAATACTACCTCTTGATTTTCTACATCAACTTCTTCTTCTTCAATATCTAAATCATTAATTACTTCATCACCCACATCTGGTTTTGTTCTAGCACCTTCTATAGCTTCTTCTAATGAACCCATCATCATTATCTTAAGATTAGGTTTGAGATTCAGAACTGACAAAGTGCAATTGTCCATTGCCGCTTTACCTGTAATTATTTAAAGACATAGTAATTGAAATTGCAAAATAAATACGTAAAAAATATGTTTAACTTAATAAGCAACAATTAATAAACTTTTTTTTAATGAATTATTATTATGAAAATATATAATATCATGTTAATCTATGGATCATTTACAAAAATATTATTTTAGTTATTTTAAGGGTTAAATATTACACCTTCATGGACAAAGAATATTTTGGGGTATCTGAAGGTTCAGAACCACATATTAGAAGAGTCCTGAGTGTATGAGCATTCAGAGTGAAAATAGTAAACTAAAAACTACATTCTGTTGATTTAGGTAGTGAGGATGATGTATCACTTTTAGAGCTATGACAATACATAAAAAGCAAAATTATACCAAAACAGAAATAATTTAAATAATGGCATTATAATAACTAAAATAAATTATTTATTTCAACAGCTTATCCTACATGGTAATATTGCCGAATATCATTACCTTAAACTTTAAATACCATCCAGCAGAAAAGAAGTAATGATTGTAAAACTAAATGCGCAAGAGAAAAATGTTGCTCTCTAATAAGTATGGTACATTCATATATTTCCCTAATTTTTGAATGTTGTGTGTTTAGTTTAGAGTATTTGTTTATATTTTTAGAAAATATATCATAGTGTGTGTATAAAATTTGTACATTTGAAGATTTTTTAGTATTTCTGTTATTTACATTGTTTTTGTAATAATTTTAGTAAACTTAAATTTACATTCTTTGTGTATGTCATACCCCACATAGTATAGGAAGGATTTTTAGTTATAAAATATAGAAATATGTTTAACCCCTGTGTACTAACTAGCACAGGGATTAAACATATTTCAATTATAAGTTTTTAAAGCTGACTATAACAAAGATTTTCTACTTTTCTTATTATATGCAAAAAAATATGTTATAACTCAACATAGTATAAAAAGTAGACGATAACTTCCAAAAATATTAGATATTATTGTTTTTATTATTTGAAAAGCAAGTACTGTTTTGTTCATTGCTTTGTTCTTTTGATTCTTTTGATTTTTTTACATTAATTATTTCCATTTTATGTGAAAAATATAGTTTTAATATAAATAATAAAATATTAGATATGCTTTAACTATTTACCCTGGAACTTAACATTGAGAAGTTTTTGTCTTTCTGGTCGAACCCCAGTTGCATTTTCGATTGCGATTTTTAGCATCGCCACTGAATCTGAAGGCGATAATTCAGGTATTTCATATTCCTTTCCATTCCACTTAACACTCAACTTAATGGGATTGTCGTTTAAATCACACATTTTCCATTAAATAATGAAAATGAGAAGTGTGGACGTATAGAAAGTGGCATGTGACACATAAACAAACCAATTTTGACGTAAGGGATGAGCTTTTTACAACCAAAGTATCGATTTTTTCTTTGCTGTTGTTGTTCCGAAAACGATTTATTGCTCAAATTTAACAAACATTTGAAACATTGTACTTAATTAAAATATGAATGAGCACAGTTCATTATATTTCTTTGGGATTATATCAATAATTATTAATATTTAATAAATCTTAAAAATACGTAATGTATAAAAGCGTTAAATAAAATCCATATTACATATATGAATTCTATTTAAAGCTTCTCTAAAAATTGTTAAAATATTTATTATACAGGGATCATTAATTTCTTACAGTAAATTTAAATTATTTAGAATCAACAATACTTAAAAATACATGCCATAATAAAATCAATTTAAATTTTTATTTAATGTAATATTCAAGTCATAATTGAGATCTAACATTTTCGTTTTAATTATTTCTCTATATACAAATGCAGATTTTCTGGGCACTCTTGTTCGATTAGGATTAAAAAAGTCGACTTCGTACAAACCAAATTTGACACTGAAAAAAATCGTTATTATTAAAAGATGAATTAGTTTTAAAATAAGAAACAATACTTTCGTGATATTATTGAGAAGTACATTTATAGGCAAAAGTAGTTGGTTTGGTTCTTATTCAAGGAGCATGATCATATTTAATTATACTGTCAAGTAGCCCATGAAAATGAGTTGAGTTACACCAGCAAGTCAGTTGTTAATATGGCGTGGGCCATAAAATACATGTCTATTCTTGAAAATAGCTGTGATTTGCTCTACTATGATCGGTCTATTATTACTGATAGGTATACTGTTACAAATTGATCTGATAAAGTGGTAGAAGACCGAGTGGCGCGCCGTGCGGTAACTATTGACATTGCAATCCCACTTGATGCTAAATGATTGTCATTTTTTTTGTACCGTCATGCTATAATCCTGCACGTAGTAAGGTAGGCAGAGGGAACCGTAAGTTGAGGGACCTAGGGTTTTGTATTTTTTAGACAGTCAATATATCTAAAATATGTGGAATAAGATGAACTAGATGGTAATAAGTTCCCTAGGTGATCGCGAAACAAAAAAATACGACTGAGAAGATAAAAATTGCTTACGTATATCCTCTAAACCATTCGAAGTTGTCCATTAAACTGAAAACTGTGTAACCTTTGACATTACACCCTTCATCAATAGCATCTAATAAAGCGTTGAGATAGCTTTTTATATAATGAATTCTATCATCATCGATTAATCCTCCGGACGTGGACCAGCCATTTTCTGTTACATACACTAATGGATTGTTATATAGCTTTTTGATTTCCAATAAAACGTTTTTGAAACCCCAAGGTACTTCCTGGTGAAATAGATTAAATTAAAAATAACTAAACTTTTAGTAATTATTTAAAAAATTAGAACTAAACAAAATAAACAAACTGATTACCTGTAACCAAGATGAGTACGCTTGTGGCCAAGAAGTATTCTTAATCAATTGTATATTTGAAGCCAGATTATTATTTAACGTTATATTATGTTTATTCTTCTGGGTTATTTTACGATGTGCTATTTTTGTTGTATATGTATTCAAACCAAAGAAATCTGACGATCCTTTTATATATTCTACTTCCTCTTGCGAAAAACTTGGGAGTACTGATCTACGAAAGCCCTGTGCTGAGCTTTTCATTGCTATATTATTTTTCAGTTCGATTGGAAAATCGCCATCTTTTGAAAAAATTGGACTGACATACATACCCCACTGTGGAGGAAACATATTTATTAGACAAAAAAACCCTTGTCATAATTTATAGTAAATAATAATTATTTATTCATTCATGTTCATAAACTTACATAGGCTTGTCGAATATAAGATGCCACTTCTTGATCCTCATGAGAATCGGATGACGGCTCAATCCAGGTGAAACTTAGAGATATACCGATCGATCCGTGTTGTATACTCCTGTAATGTTCATCATACAAATGATACACTTTAGCGTGAGCTAGTAGAATATTCTTGGCACATAAGTATGTAGCTACTGGACCCATATTTAATTGAGGAGCTTTGCTGCGAGTTCCATATCCCTCATAACAAATCTGTTTGGGCTCGTTAATAGTGATCCAATGTTTAACTCTATCACCAAAATTGTCGAATAACACCTTGGCATAATCTTCGAACCAATCCACAACAGCTGGGTTCGTCCAGCCACCCAATTTTTGCAATCCTTCAGGTAAATCCCAGTGATACAGTGTAACGAATGGTACGATGCTGTTCTTGAGCATTTCATCTATTAAATTATTGTAATAATTTATGCCAGCTTGATTTATATTGTTAATAAATCCGTTGGGAAGTATCCGTGGCCATGAGACCGAGAAGCGATAGAAATCTAAGCCCAATTCTTTCATAATTTCGACATCGCGCTTATACAGATGGTAAGAATCGGACGCAATGTCAGCAGTGCTGCCGTCGGTTACTACAGAAGGTACATGAGTAGCAACATCCCATATCGAAGGACCTTTACCTATAAAAATTTAATTAATTTGTTTATTTTTTTTATGTAAGTGCCCTAGTTAAGAATATTAACAACAAATAAACACTAACTACAATGCGTACTGTACATATTTAAACAAATATAAACTTTTTGTCACTTATTGATAAACAAATTATGTAGGATATCCTTTTGATAGCGCCATTTATTGAATAACATACGTTTACCATATATAAGATACTATAGTACAAATAAATAATTTTAGATAAATATAAGATTGTCTTTTAAAATATTATATAATACTAGTTTATTCACCATCTTCGTTCCATGCTCCTTCATTTTGAAAAGCAGCAGTAGACGCGCCAAATATAAAGTCATCAGGGAATTTTCTAATATTACTTTCTGTTAACGCTTCGTTACAGTTAAGTAATAACAAGCTACAAATAAAAGATAAAGATCTATTTGACACACGTATTCATTATAAATAATCTCTGTAATTTAAACGTACACGTTATTCCGATTGGCATTGAACCCGCAACCATCGAGTGCAAAGTACATGTTATCTCTGCGTATATTGGTATATACGGGATAAAGTGTGAAGTTAAAAAGTATTATTTGATTAGGAATCGAATTAACACGTGCAGACGGATACCTTTTTTTGGACGGATTTTTATACGCCTAGCTTATATATATATATATATATATATATATATATATATATATATATATATATATATATATATATATATATATATATATATATATATATATATATATATATTAAAACGTTATAATTCGTTTTAAATTCTAGTGAAATAATGGAGGTAATCATTTAAGGTAGGAGAGTTTAAAAAAAATCATAATTAAGATACAAAATTTATATATATATATATATATATATATATATATATATATATATATATATATATATATATATATATAAATTTTGTATCTTAATTATGATTTTTTTAAACTCTCCTACCTTAAAATGATTACCTCCATTATTTCACTAGAATTTAAAACGTTATAGGTTAAGACGCCAAATTTTAAAGCACGCTAGAATTATAAAATTACTGAAGCAGCAATAGTAATTTGTATTTCGGTGCAATTGATTATGACTTTGTATGTATGCAAGTAAGTAAATGAGGAGTACCAATCCAGTAAGCTAAAAATTGTCTGATAAAGGGAACAAACTATGGTGGCGCCACAGTAATAAATGGAAAGATTCTAAAAACACTATTAGTGTAAGATATAAAAAACGTAAAAAAAAAATTCTACTGAGTTATTACTACGTGAATAGTTGATATTTTGAATAGTGTATATTTTTGTAAATAAGCAAGTCACGAAAAAGTATTAAATTTATCCATCCACCACTCATTGCACTGCTTTAAACAGCTACATTCTGATCATTTCCACCTGCTACACTAGCGACAACCATTGGTCTCGTGTCATAATCTTGTATACAAGACGGTCCTCCTTACTTTCTACCATTCACAATTAGAAAATGTTATTAAATTAATAAAATAAATGGTAATTAGATTAGGATAAGTATTTTTTGGGTAAGTCACAGCACTTCAATACTATTACGAATTAGTATTAGAAATATCTGTACATACCGTAGTATCCAAGAAGCGTGTGTAGAAATAACACATTAAATAATTATATTCAAGGTCAATTTTCAAATATATTTAGAATCAATTTTCAAAATATCATGAAGCATCATGAAATTTTATTATATAAATAAAGTTAAATAGAAACTTGTAAAACCAATTATTATTATTTATTTGTACAAGATTAATATTTTACAAGATCAGTATGTTCAGTATTTTTATTTATTTGTAGTTATGGTACTAAAAAAACAAAAACCAGAGAAAAATAAAGAGTAATCGCCTTCCACAGGCGATCTTATGGCTTTGTAGCTATCTCTTCCAGATGAGCTCCAGGGCGAAAAGAAACACTTAAAATTATAAAGAGGTAGATAGAGAAAGAAAAATTATAATATATTGATGAAATTAATAATTTATTTTAAGGTTTATTTAATTTTTTTTACTGTATTTATAATTTCGACTTGTTTCCGTTTTTCTCGACATCTTCGTAAAACTTTTTGGCCTCATAATCCAGGTCCAAGCGTTTGGACTTAATGATCTCTTTGTAGACGTATGCTGACTTCCTCGGGGTTCTGGGTCGGTCGGGGTTTGTAAAATCTACTTCATACAGACCGAATCTTTCGCTGCAAAATAAAAATTATATACATTTTATTTATTTCCATATGATTTCCACATTTTGCCTATTATAATAGAAAACACGTCGATATTGCCAAATTATGAACTGTGAGTTGTGATTGTGAATTTTATTAGTTCGTCGTCTGATTGGCACTAATAGTTTAGCTTTAAATTTGTATGAATATTGAAATAATTTCGTTAAATCTATTATTTTTGAGAATAAATTACAAGATTTATAACTTTGACCCAAATTAAATTAACAGATTTACCTATATCCCCTGAGCCATTCGAAATTATCCATAAGACTCCAGAGTGTGTAGCCTTTGATATTGCAACCCTCATCTACAGCATCTAGTAATGCAGTGAGGTAGTTTCGCAAGTAACGAATTCTATCATCATCTTCAAGTCCTCCGGCGGTCGACCAACCATTCTCAGTCACATATAAGGGCGGATTGTCATACAGCTCCTTGATTTTCAGTAGAAGTTTTTTGAAACCCCAAGGCACTTCCTATATTTAATAAATAAAAAAAAAAATTATATATATATACAAATGTTTTTATTGTTGTATATATATATATATATATATATATATATATATATATATATATATATATATATATATATATATATATATATATATATAAAAATTATAAAATTCATTATGCGAGTATATATTTAAGTATACGTTTATGTTGACAAATGTTTTTATTGTTAAATAATATATTTTATACCAATACTCTACGAGCAGGACGTATTTTAGTATACTTACTATATGAATTATCATTAATTTTGAAATAATGACCGCAAATTCTCGGGTAAATGATTCAATTATTCTTATATCAAGATTATATTGTCAGCCTCACAATATACAAAATATGTTTTAAATTTTATCTTTATTAATAAATTTAGAACAAAAGTAAATTCTCATTATCGATGTCAACTTTAGCGTAGTATTATTAAAAAGTATATAAAATGAAATTCATTATGTACCTGTAACCACGAGGACTCGGCCTGAGGCCAAGCGTCGTCTTTGACAAGAATAGTACCCATATCATCTCTATACGACGGTACCGAAAACATTCCTTCGATAGATTGGTCTCTATACGCTAATTTTGTTGTATACGAATTAAGTCCAAAGAAATCCGAACTGCCTTTTATAAATTCTATTTCGGAAGGAGTAAGTTCTGGTAATCTGGACCTGGGAAAACCTTGTTCAAGACTTTTGGCAGCAATATTATTTTTAAGTTCTTTTGGAAAGTCGCCTTCCTTAGAAAATATTGGATTAGCATACTGACCCCACTGGAAGTAAATAATTTATTAAATAGATATATTTATTGGAATTTAGATAAATATATAAATGAATAAAACAAAAAAATAGCTTCACACTTTTTACAGTATATAGCAGCATGCATAGTCAGAGGGAATCTAGTGTTAAGACAATCCGTTCTCCATTTTTCGCATAACTTTTGAGATGTTTTGATTGGTGAAAATCAACCCTGCCTTTGTCTTTTTGCCAGAGCGACGGAATAAAAAATAATGAATTCCCCGAGTGGGAATCGAACCCATAACCGTCGCGTTTACAGTCAGATGCTGGTCGCGGTCTCATTTATAAACCTTTAATAAATATGAAGGTTACTATTTTAATACTGTCTATCCGTATTGTAATACTGAGATGAAGCTTAATTTCATACGTTAACCGTATAACGTAATATAATTTGGATTTCATAAATAAAAAAAAAACTTTCAAGCCTTATTTCCATCCCATACTTACATCAAATTGTATAGCATCAATCGCAGCTTGTTGATCCTCAATGGAATCAGATTTCGGCTCGGACCAAGAACAACTTATAGATATACCAATCCAACCACGTTGGTTTTTTCTGTACTGTTCGTCATACAAATGATAAGCTTTAGCGTGAGCCATTAAAAGGTTCTTAGCACATAGATATTCACCGATACCAGTCATGTTGAGTAATGGAGCTTTTTGATCGGATCCATAACCTTCATAGCAAATTTGTTTTGGTTCGTTCATAGTGACCCAATATTTAACTCTATCCCCAAAATTATCGAACAAAACTTTCGCATAATCCGCAAACCAGTCGACAATAGCGGGATTCGCCCACCCTCCCAATTTTTGCAGCTGTTCTGGCAGGTCCCAATGGTACATGGTAAGGAAAGGCTGGACACCCTTCTTGAGCATTTGATTAATTAAATTATTGTAATAGTCTATGCCAGCTTGATTAATTTTATTGGGTAAGCCCTCAGGCATTATCCTGGACCAGGCCACGGAAAATCGGTAGTAGTCCAAACCCAGTTCTTTCATCATTTCTACATCACGCTTGTACTGGTGGTAGGAATCAGCGGCAATGTCTCCAGAGCTCAAATCATATATGGGAGATGGTTCCTTATGTGTTGCGATATCCCATATCGATGGACCCTTGCCTGAAATAATTTAGTTTTAAGTAATATATTATTACAATAATTTCTCAAAGGTCGGTCAGAGGTCATCGTGGTGCATTAGGGTAGCTTCTGACCTGACGTAAGTACACTGGTTGCGGGTTCGATGCGCAATCAGAGGATATTCTGATTATTTCCATTTCCTTTGTCTAGTACAACAAAGAGCAATGTCGAATTCTGCCACTTTACATGTGATAACTCTGATTCGGGATTCATCATTAAATTCTACTTTAAAGTATACCTAACCATGAAGCAATAATTTTAGTTCAATTAGCTAATATACGATATAAAAGCTAGCGTTAAAAGAAAAAGAAGCTTTTTGCATTCCAAACTCCATGCGACTGTAGACTTGAGTATTACACATTTATTTCAACGCAATATCTCCAAGTATTCTTCAAAATAAATGGTCTTGACAGACAGACAGATAAATAGACAAAAAATAGTTATATTATAAGAGTTTTTTTGTTGGTTTTTTAGTTTAGTTTGTCTTTTAAGGTATGAAACCCCAAATACTTACCATCCTCATCCCAACCACCTTCTATTTGATAAGCTGCCGTGGAAGCCCCAAATTGGAAGCCTTTGGGAAATTCTCTTCCGGATTTTTTTGTGCATACATCTCCGCAGGATATGGCCAGTATTACACTGAAATTGATAATTTTGTTGAATTGTTAAATTTAAATATTTACTACATCTTTTTTGTAACAGAGAAAATTGGCAAGCTTTTACTCAAAGCTTTGATCTTTTTTGAGCTTTACTGTTATAGCTTGGAAGGAACTCGTATCTGCTTCCTACTGTAATCCGAAATACTTTGTGTTGAGTGGTAGAACTTATGTTGCAGCACCATAGCAGAGAGATAAAAATAATTCATTCCCCGATTAGGGATCGTATCCGCAACCATTATGCTTACAGCTAGGAGCACCCACTACGCCGCGTTGGCTCACGAAAAAGCTTTATATGTTATATAATTTATCACGTGCAAGATGCCGTTGCTCTTAAGAATGATAAAATCTTTCCAAAACGACAAAATATCTCACTTATTATCATTGATAGCTTAACAGTGACAGCTGTAAATATTTTAGATTGTAAACAAAAACTATATAATGTAGAGTAGTGTGAGAGGTTTTTGATAAGATAAAACGTCTGTAAAGACTAACAACTCAACGCTAGACATTTTTAAAATTTTGGTTGCTCAATAAGAAAAGAAAGTCAGGATATTCATAATAATTTAAAGCAACACGTTCTTTCAAGCTTCGTAACTTATATAAATTTCCTTGCACTTACGCTTGTTACGAGTAAGTTAGTGAAGTTCAATATTCCAATACTCTAACATTATTGCAAAGAATGATAATTTGGCAAGAGATCATGCTATGAGATAGTAGTAATAAAAATTAATCCGCAAATTTGCTGCCCAAAAATCGGTCACTCTAGGCTTACAATAAAGGAGAAAAATTGCAGACAATATATGGAACATGATGACTTCTCTTGCTATGCATACTGTCTTCATTCTCTAGAGCGTGTGTCCCAAGCGAGTAGTCTCCAAGAGACTTAATCTTAATACAATCAAATTAGAGGTAGGGTAGGTTTTGCGAGTTGAATGGCGAATTCAAATATCAATAAAATTTATTAATTTTAAATATTTTTTTAATAAAGCTATGCTTTACCCTCTATCTCTACTTATTCTTTAGAAACACACATAGGCACACATCAATATGGACAAGAAAAAAATTACCTGCACAGAAGTATTCGTATCATCGTGCAACCGGTACCTCCAGTACTAACTCGAAATCATTTAACCCATCTTTAGACTACCTAGTAGTTAATCAGCATCCAAGATAAATGAGATAAAAAAATACACAACAAAACACTTGTCAATGAAAATAGCTTTATCATTGCATTGTTGACTAGTTGATGCCCGCAATATCATTTGCGTAGACTTTTGCATTTACATAAGATTATTTTATAATTTAACTAATTCAGTTCTGTATCAGGTTTTCGAGTCTTCAGGATTAATTGTACCTACCCTATATTCGTCCCAGGTCCAATACCGGGTCCAGGTCCTATAAAATAAAAAAAATACAAGATTTTGCACGAACAAATTTACTAATTCAATATTTACTGTTTTATTACAGTAGGTTTGGGAATAAGTTCATGGCGTCTTGATAATTTCTATTATTTTATAATTTATGTGCCCACCCTAGAATAGTCTGGTGCCCACCCAGAATTTATTTCTATATTTGTACAAATATTATAATAAAATATAAATAAAATATTATAATAAAATAAAATAATACAAGTAAATAATATAAAAAGAGAAAAAATATAAAACAAGATACAAAAGGCGATCTTATGGCTTTGTAGTCATCTCTTCCAGATAACCTTTTGGGAGAAAATAATATTTAAATTATAAAGAAGTACGTAGTGAGAGAAATATTATATCATATATTTATAGATAGAAATAAACGAATATATAGATACATATAATACGATAAATTTGTATATAATAATATATTTAATTAATACATATACATATGATATATATAAATACATATACACGTACATACATTACATTACATTCGTACATAGAAACACACACATGCATATATATATATATATATATATATATATATATATATATATATATATATATATATATATATATATATATATATATATAATATATATATATATATATATATATATATATATATATAATATATATATATATATATATATATATATATATATATATATATATATATATATATATATATATATATATATATATATATATATATATATATATATATATCTCAGAGGGTGTCTAGCCAATTATCTGTCCGATATTTGGTTTCCGGCATACGGGTATGCGACCCCGGGACCTCGAGCCACCACTTTCATAACCCGATCCAATCCATGTAAGTGGTGTCCCTCCCCTATATTCCAAGTCTTTCTGCCTCTTATTCCCTTTCCTTTCTTGGTTTCTCCCAGTAATGGGTTTGGAGGTCAGATGGCAATCGCTCCACAAAAAACCCCTTCGCCACTCATATGGACCGATTGGTCTTAGTCGGAAGGCAGACCCTGGCAAAAAGCCGGGACTAATGCCAGGAAGAAGAAGAAGAAGATATATATATATATATATATATATATATATATATATATATATATATATATATATATATATATATATATATATATATATATATATATATATATGTATATATATATATATATATATATATATATTAATTAATTTGTTATCATAACTTTTTTATTTAAAACGCAGTCTTTAATAAAACCCTAAGAACTTCTCCAACCTATACTATAAGAAAGATCTTCGTCATGCTTAAGGTATCAGGAGGCCAAAAGATTAAATAAGAATCTATAGTAATATGTGAGCGATTGTTCACAGAGAGAACCTAGCGTTAAAAAAACTCCTTTTGTTTTAGTACCGAGATACTACGAACTGAGTGCCGCAATTCGGAATTACTAAATAAAATTTACCAATTACACTTCATGGAAATCGAACCCAAACCTATTACGGTTACAACTGATCACTGTGCCACAATACCCTCTACAGCAATCCAATATTATTAACCAATTAGAAATAATAAAACATTTTTTATAATTAAATCTATATTATATTTTAGAAAAAAATAAAGTGATCGTCACACAAAGAACAGCAAACAATGAATATAACTAGCTACAGAAGAGTTATATAATTACTATAATTAGTATTTGCAGGGCCAGACTGCAGAGGGGATGCCTAATGTCAAGACCATTATCCACTTTTTGGCCAATTTTCAAGACATTTCGTGTTTAGTGGTGGAACTTAACATCGCTCTTTGTCTATTGAAGAGGGTTAGTGAACATTTCCTTCCCCCGAGTGGAATATTAATCCTATAACCATAGCGTTTACAGCCAGATACCACCATACTGCGACTCGGCGGCCTCATGTTGCTTTAAAATCCTGAAATAACTAAAATTAAATTTTACACAAATAATGAACCTAACATGTACATACACACATTTTAAATGAAACAATTTCAACGGATTAATCGCGTATATTGATTTAGACATTATTTTTGAAAACCCGAATCAAAATGAACCAGAAAAACGATTTGAAGCTCTAACAAGGTCCGAGTGCGCGGTTAAGTTACAATACATTCATATTTATCAGGGAGATCATACCCCCCTAGAAAAAACTTAAATTCATCATTATCATGACTTTTTTCTAATATTTCTTATCAAAAGATATGGGGATGATAAAGCAATGACATAATATCATATATCGATCGATACCAAGCATCGGTGAAATGTTAATACCCTCGGACTTATAGAGACCCCTTTGAGAGATCTGTGACTTGCAAATTCGGAACGCAGATAGCTAATAAGGTATTATGACAGTTTATAAGATACAAGACAAACTATTAATTAAATATTGACATAACAGTATGGGATAACAAATATATTTATGGCGTAGTTTTTAAAAAGCCATATTTTTTGTCTATAGTAAAGTTTAAGTGTAAAAAAACACTTTTTTAAGTTGTACCAAAGTTATTATAAGATTTTATTTTTTGAAACATTGTTTATTCTTTGATCGTTTTGTGTGCTAGGTAATGAGTACATACATACAAAACTCTGTCCTCACTGATTGGTTAATGTGGAACGCATAGCTAAAACTATTGCGCGTAGAAAGCTAAAATTTGACATTTAATTTTCTTGATATATATATAATATATATATATATATATATATATATATATATATATATATATATATATATATATATATATATATATATATATGTATATATAGATATATAGATATATATATATATATAAAAGCCTTTAAACGAAAGTGAGATACATGATCATATTTACGGACCCCGTATTCGAAACGAATAGCCTGATTTTGAATTCGCTCAAGTTAGTTAAGTTAATCCTCGGAAACATTGGTGAAGCTTCCATCAGCATAATCAAGAATTGGTATTAAAAGAGAATTTGTTAGCATAATTTTGGTGGGTATAGCAACCAAGCCCTTCCCGATTACAGTAGGGGTTCACCAGGGCTCAGCTCTTAGTCCGTTCTTATTCAATGTAGTGCTGGATACTGTCTCGGCTCACATCCAATGCCAGCCGTCGTGGCTGATGATGTATGCCGATGACATAGTACTCATCGATGAGAACCGACTGATGCTGGAGCGAAAAGTGAACGCCTGGAAGGGTGCGCTTGAGAACGGTGGTCTCAAACTGAATGTGTCGAAGACCGAGTACATGGCTTGCGGGAACCCGGACTCGAGCACCATCCATATCGGGCCTGAGCCAGCCGTTAAGTCGGAGAAGTACCTTGGAGCCGTTATGCATGAGTCTGGAGGCATCGACCACGACATCCATGCCCGTATAAACGCTGCCTGGGCTAAATGGCGGGAGGTCACTGGTGTGGTCTGCGATAGTAGTATACCGTCCCAAGCTCAAGGGACTGATATACAAGAGCATTATCCGACCTGTTCTTATATACGGCAGCGAATGTTGGCCAACATTATCTCGGCACACTCAGGAGCTTCACGTCACGGAGATGAAGATGCTGAGATGGATGTGTGGCGTGACGCGGTCCGACCGCATACGCAACACATTCATTCGAGGTAGTCTTGGGGTCCGTGACGTAGTGGATAAGCTCCAAGAGCGTCGCCTGAGATGGTATGGCCATGTTATGCGCCGATCTGAGAACTATGTCGGAAGGAAGTGCCTTGACATGTCTGTCCCTGGAGTTAGACCACCCGGACGCCCAAGGAAGCGATGGCTGGATGTCGTGACACAAGACATGAGAGCCAATAAATTATCCACTGAGGATGTTAAAGACCGTGCAAAGTGGAGTAGGCTCAGTCGGAAGGCAGACCCTGGCAAAAGCCGGGGCTAATGCCAAGAAGAAGAAGAAGAATTTTGGTGGGTATAGGTAAAATGGAACGTAATCTACGCAATGATTCCAATATCAAGTTTTTTTTTACTTCTATGGTTGCTTATGTGCATGATGTACTTGTGATTTGTTAGGATTTCCGTTTATGCCATGAGACTGACTCTATGCATAAATTGCATCAAGATCGTTGTTGATGTCACCAATTGCCCTTGTAAGTCTTCTAGCTTACAATGCCGATAAATTTGGACATCATCAGCGTACCTACATATAGAGTCAGAATGTCCATTATCAAAAACAAACTGACGAAATTTATGTTAAACTTGAAATACACAATTTATATGGTAGCTAGGCTAGGTAGGGTAGTTTAATAAGTTTTTATAAGTACTGTTATATATAATGTAAAGATTTAATTTTTTTAGACGACAATATTAGTTATCCTGAGAACTTTAAGCTTACTAATATGAAGATTGCTAAATGAACTTATACTTGTGTGTACCGTACCACCATATTGCCTCGCCATATTCTCTAGAGTCTAGACCTTGCACCAACAGATATATTTGTACTGCTCCCTACGTAACCATATTAGGTATGTTAGCTACAACTAGGAAAAGGATCTTAAAATTGCCTTAAGAACTTCTCTGGATACCAGACCAGGGAATTTCTAGGGGGAGCCGGATTGACAATTCATAAGAGGAAAGAGATCGTAAACATACTAGATTAATTTGTTATCATAACTTTTTTTTTTTATTTAAAACGCAGTCTTTAATAAAACCCTAAGAACTTCTCCAACCTATACTATAAGAAAGATCTTCGTCATGCTTAAGGTATCAGGAGGCCAAAAGATTAAATAAGAATCTATAGTAATATGTGAGAAGCGATTGTTCACAGAGAGAACCTAGCGTTAAAAAACTCCTTTTGTTTTAGTACCGAGATACTACGAACTGAGTGCCGCAATTCGGAATTACTAAATAAAATTTACCAATTACACTTCATGGAAATCGAACCCAAACCTATTGCGGTTACAACTGATCACTGTGCCACAATACCCTCTACAGCAATCCAATATTATTAACCAATTAGAAATAATAAAACATTTTTTATAATTAAATCTATATTATATTTTAGAAAAAATAAAGTGATCGTCACACAAAGAACAGCAAACAATGAATATAACTAGCTACAGAAGAGTTATATAATTACTATAATTAGTATTTGCAGGGCCAGACTGCAGAGGGGATGCCTAATGTCAAGACCATTATCCACTTTTTGGCCAATTTTCAAGACATTTCGTGTTTAGCGGTGGAACTTAACATCGCTCTTTGTCTATTGAAGAGGGTTAGTGAACATTCCTTCCCCCGAGTGGAATATTAATCCTATAACCATAGCGTTTACAGCCAGATACCACCACACTGC
Organism: Dione juno; assembly: GCA_037127375.1. Taxonomy (NCBI): domain Eukaryota; kingdom Metazoa; phylum Arthropoda; class Insecta; order Lepidoptera; family Nymphalidae; genus Dione; species Dione juno. The sequence goes on from JAXRJS010000014.1 coordinate 1,696,231, forward strand.
GACTCGGCGGCCTCATGTTGCTTTAAAATCCTGAAATATAAGTATAATAATAATAATAAGATACAAGACAAACTATTAATTAAATATTGACATAACAGTATGGGATAACAAATATATTTATGGCGTAGTTTTTAAAAAGCCATATTTTTTGTCTATAGTAAAGTTTAAGTGTAAAAAAACACTTTTTTAAGTTGTACCAAAGATATTATAAGATCTTATTTCTGAAACATTGTTTATTCTTTGATCGTTTTGTGTGCTAGGTGAATGAGTGTACATACACTACAAAACTCTGTCCTCACTGATTGGTTAATGTGGAACGCATAGCTAAAACTATTGCGCGTAGAAAGCTAAAATTTGACATTTAATTTTCTTGGCTTAGTGGGAGAGAATTCTGGAAATTCTCACAGAAACTTGGAAAATGTGTGGAAAACATGTTCATAACATGTTGTGAATATGCTCAGAAACTACCCCATCGTACCCCACCATCGTACCCCACCACCTACTCATTAAAACTAAATTGGATAATAATTTGTATAGATATATCTATACGTATATATAAAAACATATGAAAAAAGGACCTTACGTAAAATTTTATTTTCTTAACATATTTATTTTGTTCATTTATCTTTTCCTTTAGAATTATTATTAAAAACTCTTCTTTCCTCTAATGGACTCCACCAATCATTGGTTGAAGTACTAACATCACATAATTTACTTCGATCAGTAAACACATCTTTATTAGTCTCTTTTTTAATATTGCTATCCAAGTTTCTATCGTAAGCATTTCTTCTAACATATTGATCCATTACAAACCAGCTGCAAACAGTTGTATTCGTTTTTGTATCAGAAAGTGAATATTTGCTTGACGATATTTTTTCAGATGTCGACTCACATTTATTATATCTGTGGTCAAGTTCTGAAATAATAGAGCGACTTAACGCATAGCAACAAAAGGTAGTCGAGGCGGGAATTGATCTTGCGATTGGGAATGGGTAAGTAATAGTAAATTTTTAAAATTACCGAACTGAGAACAAAAGAAGGAACAGAGTCCGAGGCATAACCTTTTTTGACGTTCAAAAAATTAATTATGTATTTTTATTATTGTGAATAAAATAATTTGAGTTTGATTTTAATATAGAGCTGTGAAATTGCAGCTAGCGTTTTTAAAATTGCGCTAGCGCATTATATTTTATAATAAAAAGAAAATTTAAAAATCAATGGTATGTTTACCTTTGCACGATTTATGTAATGGTTTCCTTAATTCATCATTTTGATTAATATCGTATGAATGGTCAAGAGATTCTTCGTTGCATTGACACGAACTAATAAAATTAAATTTTTTAACACAATAATAATGATATTAAATATATATTTTATGGTAAAAATTTGATAAATTCTAAGTACATTTTAATATCGCTTACCGAGATGATACTCGCGGTAAAGCCATTGCTCCTTTTTCCGCTGTAACATACATTTAAATGTCATGTTCTTATTAGCTAGTGGCTGGAGCTATGAAGGCCGTCGTGGTGTAGCGGCAAAGCGTCTGACTGTAAACACTCATGGGTCATGGGTTTATGCTTCGGTGACAAGACAAAGCGCGGCGTTGAGCTCCGCTATTTAACATGCAATGACGTAAGTGGGCAACGGAGTACCTTAATTAGCTTCCACATTCCATCCCATATGGGTGTCCCAGTGTGAAGCTATTTTGTCTGTATCTTATACAGGCTAGAGACAAGGTACTAATCAATTCTAATTTGGTATAATAAAACAATAATATCTTTGCTAAATAAATAAAAAATAATTACTCACAGCATTGGTTGGATAATTTGAAACTTGACAAATACATTGAAAGTTAAGTCTTGATGAGACTACACAAAAACGTAATTAAAATTGATACCTGTATTTATTTGCTTACTTATCCCAGTATATCTTCTAATTGATAAAACTGACGCAAGCCATATACAAACTTCTTTCATAAGAGGCAACGATGTTTTAATGCTGTTAAAGAAAGACAAATGTCTTACTCTCTGGTTATTTATAAAAAGACAAAACCAATTTTGTAAATAATACTTACGGCTTGTCTTTATTTTTCCCAAATGTTCTATAAGATTTTTTCTTTGAATAATGGTCTAAATTATATTGGTTCTTAAAGTTCTTTTCACCACATGTATCTATATTAATATTATTCTGTAAGAAAAACAATCTTGCGTCCATATATATCCCATATATACATATAGGGTCCTCGGGGAGTATAGGGGAGCACCGTGAGTCTCCTCTTAGTGCTCCCTTAAACTCCCTAGGTACGTAGACCGAAGGAGCACGATATTAAAAAAAAAAAACAATAATAATAATAAGCCCACAGTCCAGCTTATGGCGAGCTGGCGGGCGACCCCATGAACCTGATTCCTCCAAAGGGGAATTATAATTTATCTCCCGCCTCTGGCTTGCCTTCATTGGCCGACAGAGTGTAGCGCAAAGGCAAGAGTGAAAGGGAGGGAAGTGCTCAATCTGCGTAATAGCGGGGACACCTGCTCACGAGCTCCGATGCACACAGCTCAACATTCTTAGCCTACCACGCTAGTGTTGGGCCCGAGGCATTACGCCGCTTTGGGCTCATTTAGTGGGAGGCGAATCACTGTTCGTCCAACATTTCAATTTGAGACAGTTCCGACAGATGAGTTCCGGTAGTCTCATCTAATATCCCAATTACCAGTCCATTCAAACTCCATTAAAAATAGTGAAAGGTTTTCATATTTTCCATAGTTCCTACGCACTATCCGGCGACCATCTCTGGGCAATTACTTATGGTTACTCAAAAGATGGATCCCGGGTGATGCGTCATAGTTCAAATGTTTAATATTCTCTAAGGGGCCTCTACGTGTTTGCCCTGTATCCCCACACAAGCCTTCTAGAGGACGGATTTCGTTTGATAGCAAGAATTACCAAGAGAAACTTAATAAAAATATTAAAATCTATTTAAACTATGAAAAATTGCGAAATAGTTGTTTAAAAAAGGTTACATCATTATATTTGTATATACTGTTACTGAAACTCTATAAACATGAATACCTACCTATTTATGTAAACCACATTACCCTCTTTTGCGTCACAGTTGTGTAACAAGGTGATATTAAACAAATTTTATAACAATAAAATCCTATAGCCAAAGCTATAAAACAGAATATAATATAATATAATAAAACATACTGTTTTACCTGACTTTCCATTTCAGCTTTCCGTTTCTTAGCTTGTGTTTTTGGTAATGTTCTTAAATTACTTTCTGTATAAGATTCTTTCAGAAAAATCCTTTCTTTATTTCGATCTGGATCTACTGATGTCGTTAAAATTCCATAATTATGTATAATTTTGTTATTTTCTGTTTGACGTACTATATTTTTTGTAGGAGCTCTTTTTTTTCTACGTTTAAAATTAGTCTTATTTCGAGGTTTTCTAGTCAATTTTTCAGGCTTACAATAACATAATTTATAAAAAGTTTTTATTTTATTAATTTTATATCCCGTAATGTTCCTGTATTTTGCTTTTTTAACTCTTTTTCTTGTATATTTTCCTTTTAAGCTATTATTTTCATTATATATATTATTATAATTGACGTGTAAAGCTTTATTATCTGTATCAATACAACATTTACTTGTTACTTTCGATACTTTACATAATTTTTCAGTTTTGATAATGGAATATGGTTTCCTTTTAAAAATCAATTTTATATGAGATCGTTTCCTCAGACACTTCTTCTTTTGTATGGTACAAAT